>CM074300.1:5478357-5573357 GCA_037194245.1 Opsariichthys bidens | reverse complement strand
AAAAGGAAGTAGTGATCACATGTTAATGTTGAAGGACATTTTATATCCTCATTTTTATATTTTTATCTTCTGCACAGTACACACTCTCTCCGTCTTGAATCACTGTGGAGTTCCAGCACTTCCTTCGACATGGTGTTTCACTTCCTGTGGTTTTAGTTGCATGATTTCTTTTGTAAGACTGATGGATTTTCTCCAAATTACAGTGTTCAGAGCTGCTCTTCATTCGCTTAAACATGAAAAACACTGTCATTATTTACTCCTTTTTCGTAAAAAATGTATTTTTAGGAGAACTATTCCTTTTAGGTTTGATGGAAGGAACTCGCACACCTCTGTGATGTGGGTTACAGGACAGACCGGTTCTTTGTGAGACTTTTTACTGAAGCAGCGTTACGCCACAGTGACAACAGTGACGTTCCGAAATTGAGAGAGTAGCTCCAGAGGTTTGTGTCCTACTTTTATTTCCCCTACGGGGAAAAGGTGCTGGTGACTTTAAAGGGACAGCTCACCCAAAAATGAAACTTCTGTCATCATTTACGCACGCTCAGGTTGTTCCAAACCTATAAACTTCTTTCTTCTGTTGAACACAAAAGAAGATGTTAAGAAGAATGTCGGTAACCAAACAGTTGATGGACCCCATTGACTCCCATAGTATGGAAGTCAATGGGGTCCATCAACTTGAGGGTGAGTAAATGATGAAAAAAATTCTGTTTTTGATCTTACTCTTTAACATACGGTACCAAACTGAGATCTCACTCTCATATCAGTGAGTTTCAGCAGAAGTGGACTTGAAATATATTGCATCAACATATTTCACAAGACTGAATTTGAGTAAAAGTTTATTTAATGGCACAAGAATGGCTTGCATTTCATGAAATGATCAAATCCTTGTGCCTTAAAACTGATTTGTTGTTTTGTACTTTTCATCCTTCCATCTGTGACAGGGACGAATCATTTCCTATTGTCATTTTTTTTTTCCCACTCTTTATTCTTTTATAAACCTTTATTGTCGCATTTTAGGTAAATAAATGCATCTTATAGTTCTCAACTACATTTTTTGATGTTTTTTCTTAATAATGGTTATTCTGGCTTATTAAAAATATATGACAAATGAGCCCAATAGTTCTGACATACTCAGATCTTATCAAAATATAGATATTTACAACATGACCACTTTACAAGAAGCATTACAACATTTAAAATTCATCAATTGACTTAAATAATTGTTAACATCAATGGCACTCATTACAAAAGCAGGCCTACAGATAACACTAGAGCTGCACGATGAAACATTAAACGATCGCCATCTTGATTCAAACACGTTGACGAAATCACACCGGAACATTCGAACCGTCTTTTCGACCACACAGTATCATTATTTCTGTGTTACAGATATTCAGATAATCACAGAAGTACTGAGATAAAAGTTTATATTTCGTATATAAATACTGTCTACAGGTCTATCAAAAAAAAGAGTAACACCAGAAAGAGGCGACAAGTGATTTAAAAATGTCACTTATTCATTCATTCAAGAGATTCGTTCAAAAACACTGATTCATCAAATGAAGTATTTATGAATGAGTCACTGAATCATTTATTCAAACCGATGTTTGAAAAATAATGAATCCATATTAATGAAAAATAGACTGCAATCATTATTTTGTCAAACTCTAGTAAATTATGTGAATTTGTTTTATAATTGGGAATCATTATCTCAATTTGAAAAAAAAAAAAAAAAAAACACACAATCGTGCAGCTCTAATACACACTTAGGTAAGCTTCACAACTGTATATCATCTGGCATTAAAAACACAAAATACAAGCTGAATCTACTATATGAACAGCCAGTAGTTGGTATAATAACTTCTGTCAGTAATGGAATAAAACACTATCACTTTTCCTTAATTATGGCATTGGAGAGCATATAAAAGCTATTAAACGATTCACTTACGATGCAGGTCTCACTTAACAATGTTTCTCGTGTTACAATATAATAGAGTCAGAATATTGAACCCCAGTCGCTTTAGATCTCAACTGCCGCAGTACGACCTGAAAATGAGTTATTGTGTACGGTTAGAAAAGCAAGCATATAAACTTGATAAGGGAGGAGAAAATGTTTCCGATATCTTTTGTTGTTAGCATCGTTGTGTTTCCACGTGATGTCCGATTGAGAACCACTGCATTAAAAGACACGGTCATTCCCACAGGCCTCCTTTCTCTTCAACCAGCTGCTGCTTTTGATTTTCAAAGGGCGAACAGTGGGTCATGCCGTGGTAGCTGTGGGCTGGAACGAAGCCTCCCAGGTGACGGAGGGTTTTGCACATTGGGCAGGGATATTCGGCCAGGCCTTCTATGTCCTCGAAAGCCAGGTTGACGATCTGATCGGAGCAGGGGTCGCAGTAGAGGTGGCCGCAGGAGAGACGCTTCAGCCTGGCCTCGTAGGTGATGCAGCACTGGCAGTGAGGAACGTCCGAGCCCAGAGACAGACTGCCCGTCAGAGAACTGCTCTCCATGCTGGCGGCCTGACTCGAGCCGAGCTTTGTGGACGACCTGCGGGAACGTGGGAGAGGGAAAAGACAGATGAGATCTTTTAGTATTTGAATGGTTTCTGTGTAGCTAAAGCATGCTGCGAATGTCAAGAAACTATTGAAATTATTATGATCGTGACTTGTATGAATAAATGAATGCATGTTGCCTAACTGCATGGTTTGTGTTATCTTTGAACTGTACATATGGACATTACTTGGACACGGTCACATCTGGTCACTGATTACTCTAAATTGTAATGTAGACATGCATTTTCCGTAAAGCTATGTAATGTGAAATAAATGTGAATTTGAAAGCTTTTTAAAGGGTTGGTTCACCCAAAAATGACATTTCTGTCATTCATTTCCAAAGCAAGAAGACCTTCGTTCATCTTCAGAACACAATTTAAGATATTTTTGATGAAATCAGAGGTTTTTTTTTTTATCTCCCATAGAATATCTCCAATAGGAAGCAATGACATTACCACATTCAAGGTCCGGAAAAGTAGTAAAGACATCGTTAAAATAGTCAACGTGACTGCAGTGGTTCAACCTTAATGTTATGAAGCGATGTGCATACTTTGTGCTCACAAAAATAAACTTTATTCAACGGTTTCCTCTCTGCTCTGTCATTCGGCTACCTTTCTGGACCTTGAATGTGGTCATTTCTTTGCTTTCTAAAGGAATTTTTTTTTTTTTTTTGATGATGAAATGCTCTCGGATTTCATTAAAAAAAATCTTAATTTGTGTTCTGAAGATGAACGAAGGCCTTACAGGTGTAGAACGACAAGAGTGAGCTAACCCTTTAAGTTACTATATTCATTTAAATGCCTTGTTTTTTTGGTCCCCAGATTTCAACATAAAATCGGACCTTTCTCATCAAAAATTGTGGGGTCCAAAAGTATGGCATTCAAATTTCAATTTAAAATGTATTTCAGTAAAACAAATTCATTTCAAATTCTAAATTACAATCAACATAATTTTATCTTTTATTTCTTCATTTTAATTGACATTGATTAGATATCTCTTTTATATTTCAATATAAAATCAAATACAGTGGGGCCACCACAATTTGAAAAAAGAAGAGTTTCAACATCCAATTTAAATCTGGAATAAATGTAAAATAATGTTTTTGTGCATTATGAAACACGCATTTCATTAAAATAAAAAAATTATTTATATATATATATACTCATATTAATTTTGTAACTTCATAGCCATACTGTGTGTATGTCTTATTTATATCTTTTTATTTTATTTTAGGAGACATCATTCCCACACATTCCCTTCCATTTAGGAGAAATATGACACTCTCTCAATGGACTGTAGAGATGAATTTTACCTTTCCCAAATACTTCGTTATTTCATTGTCTAGCAGGTCTAGTTTAAGCCAGTCTAACAGCCTGGTCGAGCTAAAAGTGCCCCAGACAACTAGATAACCAAAACAACTTAGTCTGTGATTAAGGTAGATTATTATTTAGTTTGATGCATGCCACGCATTAGGCTTTAATGAAATCACGCATCATTCAATACAGTGACAATGCACAATCTCTGAAAAGATGATGTTCGGAGCAGGTATTGCCATAGCAACCCATTTACAGTCTGCCATTGTTCAGTCCGCCAACACGAATTCATGCAAACACATTCACACAATTAATGCGCAACGCTGACACAGTTTTTGAGGCATGACGTACCTGTGCGAGGAGGACGGAGAACCTTTAAAACAGCCCAAGCTCAATGTGGCAATAATCTTCCAACACATGTTCATTCCTCTCATGGTAAATGACTGGAGTGATGTGACATCCGTGCAACCGACTCATAGTTTTTAAACATGCTTCCGCACGCGATCAGACACCCAGAGCTCCACGCGCGGCCGGTAAATAGGTCATTAAAGCGCAGTTCACGACGCGATAGGCGGTTTATCGTTCTCGAGGTGGGAAGCAGGTCGATAAATCAATAGGAGACGATTGCTCTCGATGGTCAGCGCGAATGAGATGCAGATAGAAACTGAGCGAGAGAGAGCGAGAGCTAGAGAGAGAGAGAGAGAGAGAGAATGAAAGGGGAAATCTGCTCATCGCGCGAGCGGCAGGCGCGCGCCTCTCTGGCGAGCAGCGCTGCGCGAGCGGCTCCACAGGATTCTGTTTTCACAAAGTTTCGGTAAAAACACGCAATTAAAATTATAAATCGAGCCCTGTGCGCTTAGAAATGTTTTATGTAAAGACGTTTTAACATTGAGCATCTTTTAAGGTTCCTACGAGGCTCTTTATTAATTATTACTATGAAGTAATCGAGTTGCTGGTACAGTTTTAAACCTTTTCGAATTATTCATTAGGTACTTGTTTGTAGAAACGAACTATTTTAATACTAAATATATTCCTAGTATTAATCTAAAAAGTATTTAAATTAAAAATTGGTGTGAATTCCTATTACAGTAACATTTTTAAGAGCCATTCTGTCTACTCTTTAAGACTATTGTCTTATTTAAGCCTTTCGCGCGTAAATTTGTGAGTTTTTCAAGGCGACCGTTAATTAGAACGCGTCACTTTATTGTTTCCATGGTGATACGTCATTGCTTGTCACGTGACACACGGCAGCCACAATAGCCTGTCTGACTGATTATCTGCTTTTATTTCATTTTTCCTTTTTTATTCAAAATATGAACAAATTTGATGACGATAACATGAAATGTCTGACATTCCGATTGTCAAATATGTGCAAATGGACGTGTTTTGGTGTTTAAACACCTTCATAATGATCGCTTTAGTTAAGCCATGCGCGCGACGGGCGTTGCCATGTTAGTTTGCACCGCTGTACAGAGAATCGCATCTGTTGGATTTACAACACGTGAATTCATCCACTTCTCCCGAAATACATGAAAGTAAGTGAGCCGGTGGGTGAACTGTGAGAAGAGAGTAAACTTTAAAGTAAAAACACTGCATATTTGTGATATATTGAAAGCGCTGAGCGCGTCTGTTACTGGTCAGCGCCAGAGAACGCGCGCAAGCGATTTTGAATTTGGCAGTCGATCACGTGATGCAATGAACGTTCTAATCACACCGGTGTGCTCGCAAGCGTCTAATATTATCATAAACTGCACTACAATATGCAACTATGATGACCTGGGAAATCCACAATTTGAAGTTTATGTTATATTATTGTGTTTATCCTCACTATGTAGGCCTACACCTTTTTTTTTTACCTTGTTTAGTTTGGTTTTTGTCCATGATTACATCTGTTTTATTTAACTAGCTGCTACCAAATGACGGATGAAATTGATTGGATGCACAGCCATTGACATCATTAACAAAGGATATGGTAAGAGTTTTCACCTGGACTGAAGTATCAAAGGTGACTTTGAACGTGAGTATCGCAGAAACTGATGATTTCTACTGGGATTTTCAATCACAACCATCTACAGAGAATGGTCCAAAAAGGGGGAAATATCCTACGAGCATCAGTTCTGTGGGTGAAAATGCCTTGTTGATGCCAGAGGTCAGAGGAGAATGACCAGACTGGTTCAGCTTAAAGAAAGCCAACAGTAACTCAAATCGTTTCAACCGAGGTCTGCAGAAGAGCGTCTCTGAACCACAACACGTCAAACCTTGAAGCAGATGAGCTACAGCAGCAGAAGACACACCGGTGACACTCGTGTCAGCTGAGAACAGGAAACTGAGGCTACAATTCACCAAATCTGGACAATAGAAGATGAAAAATGATGCCTGGTCTGAAGAGTCCCGATTTCTGCTGCGACATTCTGTCTTGTATAAATGGTTCAGGCTGCTGGTGGTGTAATGGACGATATTTTCTTGGCACAATTTGGGCCTCTTAGTACCAATTGACCCTTCGCAAAGACCCGCCACCTTTAGTTACTGTTGCTTTGTCTGTTAAGCCATGCGCTCTCACGCCACACATCATGTTCTCACGGTGTGAAAAATACATTCTGGAGCAAAGAGGACACTGACAAAGAATGAGACGGTTTCATATTTAAAATATTGCAATTTTTTAAAGAAGTTTAAACAGTAAATAGCATATAGTGTGTCTTTAATGTGTCGTGACAGATCGCTGTAGCTCCTCGTGAAGCGATCATCTCTTCATACTAGTTCATTTATAGCATCAAATAAACATGAATGAACATCAGAAGGAATGTTGTTTCAGACGTGAGTATGCACAATTTTTCCACCTCAAGTTCACCAACGTTAATCTACTAACTCCCCTGACTGTTTTGTTGGACACAATGGCAGATTCGGGGATATGATTGGTCAGATCGCCTGTCAATCAAACTGCTGGCGAAGGCTCAATTTGAGCATTGTTTAAATGCCACAGCCTATCTGAGTATTGTTTCTGACCATGTCCTTCCTTTTTATGACCACAGTGGATCTTCTGATGGATACTTCCAGCAGGAAACTGCACCATGTCACAAAGCTCAGATCATCTTAAACTGGTTTCTAGACATGATCTCCAGTCACCAGATCTCAACCCAATAGAGCAGTTTTGGGATGTGGTGGAACAGGACATTCGCATCATGAATGTGCAGCCGACAAATCTGCAGCGACTCTTCAATATGGACCAAAATCTGTCCAGCACCTTGTTGAATCCATGCCATGAAGAATTAAGGCAGTTTTGAAGGGAAAAGGGGGTTCAACATGCTACTGCTGTGAGCGTATAGGCCTATATATACACTGTATGATGAGAATTACTATTAAATATAAAGAAACAAATACCATCACTGTGTTAAAGTTTTAAAAGGATTTGCCTTTTCACTTAGTAAGTATCCGTATTGGTGCTTGGATTCAGACTGCAGATTCTGCAAACTAGATGCTATGCAAGTGTAAACTGAAGACTTCCATCTGTTTAGTTGTTTAGGGCCGTCTCATACAGCTGGAACAGCTCTGACACGGTCTGTTTGTTTTATAGCTGGTGTTCATTTGTATTTTGCTGATACTGTAGGTAGACCGATCTAAATAAGGATAATAATATTAAAGATGTGACGTGCCAACAGGCGGCTGGGGCCAGAGAAACTTGAATAGTTGTTTTCCTTGTGCTCATTGAGATTTCAGAGGCATTTTACTTCTGCTCACTGCTGTGTGGCACTTTTTAGGGCACTAAAAAGCCAGTCTGCTGGGAGCAGTTAACAACAGTTAGTAGTACATCCTCTTTCTTTATACACCGGTGGCATGAATGAAACCCAGAGCACAAATTAAGATGTTGAGTCAGAAGCATCTGCTGGAGCTTTCCTGTTTTAATAGCTGAAAGGTGCTGGATCCTCATGAGGCGCAGAGGGGTAATTTAGCATTAATGAAGTAATCCATTGTTGTGACAAGGTTTCGAGGAATTAAATGGAACAAATAATTTTGTAGAACAAATAATTTACTCATCCAATGGCTTGTTACCGCTTGATTATGATTACCCTGTAAGGATGTACAGCATCTGGGTTTCGATTTTCATTTTCCTAACATTCGGATGAGGCGGAATCATTTAAAACGCAAATTAAATTGTCGCTCGCAAAATCAGTGTTTTTCATACTATTAAAGTCATCATGAAATGCAGTTTGCAACCCATTTTTTTAATATAGAATAGTGTGTACCAATAAATCATGCACAGTATGACCAGAAACATGAATTAAAAAGGGTTAGTTCACCCAAAAAATGATCCCATAACGGGTCACTCGACTTGCGTCTTACGGAAAGCGATTGATTATAGTTTATAAAGTTATAAATAGGGATATTTTTCTCACAAAAACACACCGCTTCGCTTCAGAAGGCCTTCATTACGCCCCTGGAGCTGTGTGGATTGCTTTTATGATGGATGGATGAGCTTTTTGGGGCTTCAAAATCTAAGGTACCATTCACTCTCATTATAAAGCTTGGAAGAGGAAGTTTTTTAATATAACTGATAGTGTTCTGCTGAAAGAAGAAGGTCAAATAGGTGTGAGGGTGAGTAAATTATGGGATAGTTTTCATTTTTGTGTGAACTAAAATTCATGCTGAGTTTAAAGATGAAAAAAAAACCTTTGTGCATAATTCAATATTGCTTGGCCCATAGCTGTCAGAAGGAGATTTTAGGAGATTTGTTGACAAAATAGAGTAGACTAAGAGCAAACGCAGATGGCTGAGCAGCGTTACAGTTAATGCTGTATCATATTTTATAAGCCCTCTAAATTATCAACTTGATCAAAAATGTTTCATTGGTTTCACACAATCTACAATATGGATTCTATCATCTGATATTTACTTTTTTTTAGCAAGTAAATGTAATTTATATTATTCTAAAATCGTTGCTGATTTTTATATTGTAAACACAAGAATAACTTTTATATTTTTGGTAATATTTCAAAACTAACAAAGCAACTTACATTTACTATTATCAATAAGTAAATGTAAAAAAAATCCTGTCAAAATATGAGTATTAAATTGTGATTTTGAACTTTTATTCATGTATTGCATTGCATGTTTTGCCCCCACTATAAACCACAACAAACTATAGAACTTTGCTCATAAACTACACTGTAATGAATTGCTGTAAAAATTACAGCAATATTTTATAGCAGATGGCTGTATTCTTAATAATACAGCATATTGCTGTAAACTGCCATGCATTCTGGGGGGCGTGGCGGTTTGACTCAAAATTACAGGATATTACTGTAAATTTCAAGCATGAAGAGGCATTGTAGGATTTTCAGCGGTTGAGATTCTGGTAGCAGCAAGAGAGAGTGGTCTACAACTGTAGTAAGTGACTTATTTAATTAAAAAAATTCTGTAAATTAAATTATAGTAATGATACTGTAAAAATTACAGTAACTGGCTGGCAACCCTGCTGCCAGTATTATACTGTAAAATTTACAGGTAATTTTTAACAGTGTAAGCATTTAAATATCATCTTACTAAGACATATTATTGGTTGATACATAGTGATGACTGATATTTACAATGCAGTTATTGTAAGTATTCTGTTATACTATGATAAATCTCATTGATTTACATTACAAGCCATCAGAATTTCATCTTATGTCCATATAAATATCAGCAACTGCACCAAATTGCGTATTTTTGCTCAGTTTGGGCCTCTGAGTAAAATTTAAGTGTTTTTTCTCTCCTATTTGAGCTCCATATTCTAACTATATCAATCATATGAGCCATAAAGCCTGATGGATTAAATATGACACTCAACTAATAACATTTTTGTGTCGAGATTCAATAAACTCTTCCATTAAAAAAAATAAAAATCTATTATTTCATATGACAGGCTTTACCTGGTTAAGAACTGTTTTGTCTGTCTCTGTTTCATCCTTTCAAAGAGATTCTAGAAAAGAAAGGTTTGCATGAATGATTAGTGGTTTTGATGTAGTACTGTGATGCATGAGCTGCTTGAGAATCCTGGACACCAGCAGATGTTCCTGCTGTCAGCAGGAGAATGGTGACTTGCAGCCTTATTTGAAAACCAGTCACATCGTCATACTGCCTGTTGCTAAGCGCTGCATTAGCCTATTATGTCCGATTATACAGGCACTTCTGAAACTACGACTGACAGTTTTGCAGTGCAGGTTTCATCGCAGATACCTAGTAATTCCACAATAGATTACAACAAATAACCCAAAATTACATGGAACCAGATTTTTCCAGTTTTGTGGCGCTCATGTTCCATCTTTACAGGCAGATGTTATGATTCATACAAGCAAAACAACAGCTTTGAAAAATGCCGAAGGAATCAGCAGCTGTGTCTAATACAACCAAAGCACCTAATCATTTAAAAGTGGGTATTAGAAATCTGCTGCCAATTATATCCCAATGTTTGTTTTATAATAATTACACAATATTCAGTTTTTAAACCGATAATTCTGACTCTTAATTCTGATCGGATGAGATTGTTGCAAAATGCATATTCTACATTAAAGGGTTGGTTCACCTAAAAATGAAAATTCTGTCATTAATTACTCACCTCCGTGACATTCTACACCCTTAATATTATTAAGAAACGAGAATACTTTTTGTGTGCCAAAAATACCAAATAACGACTTTTCAGATATTGAGTGATGGCCGATTTCAAAACACTGCTTCGTGAAGCTTTATGAATCTTTTGTTTCGAATCAGTGGTTCGGTTCGCATATCAAACCGCCAAAATCACGTGAACTATTGAAACTGCGAAACACTTGGGACGTAATGAAGTCTGGTTTACTGAAATCTCGTGACTTTTGCGCGCCGAACCACTGATTCAAAACAAAAGATTTGTAAAGCTTCGAAGAAGTGTTTTGAAATCATCCATCACTAGATATTGTTGAAAAGTCGTGTTTTTATTTTGTTTTTTTTTGAACGTCATGACATATTTAAGAGGTTCTTGACATAAATTTGGGCTTGTTATGTGGACTGTTTTGATAGTCCACTGTCCCAGGGGTTTCCAAACTGGGTCTGAAGGCTGCAAGGCGGTCCATGGAAAAGTTTACAGAAAAACATATATAATATAATATAATAAAAACTAAATATCGTGATTAATCTTATCTTGCATAAAAGTTTGTGTGTGTCAGAGCTGAAGGGCGTTTCGCGTCGTGCCTGCAACCCCTTCAGCCGTGACTTATTCACGATTCAGCACTAGCCTCGAGTACCTTATTGCTTTTATTAAACGGTCACCACACAATATAAATATTAAAGCCAAAAATATGTATCAGTGCTACTTTCATGAAGTAAAATCCATAAGTACCTTCCTTCCGCCAGAAAAATAGTCCCTGACCGTGAACAGCAACAGAAGTTACATTACTACGCCTTTAGATGGCAGCAAAGACCGTCTTTATGAGTGTGTCAGTCAGTAGCGAAGACTTTTACATTGACAAGACTGAACTGTTGTGAACACTGATCAAGAAGCAACTGACATGCTTTGACTAGAGCTGTCAGTCATGGGAAAAATGATTAACTGCTAAAAGGACAAGATACATCGGGCATTTAAACAGATTTTTTATTAAACTGACCTGAAGGAAAATGCTAAATCTGAATGCAGGTAATAAACTCGCTCACGCGATCTCTTTCTCACAGTAAGCTTCAATGAACGACATCAGGGACCCTCACGGAAATGGACCCTTCGCAAAGGCCCCCTTTAGTAACTGTTGCTTTGCCTCTCACGCAGTGAAAAATACATCCTGCAACAAAGAGGACACTGACAACGCGTCCACAGACATATGAAACAGTTTCATATTTGATATATCGTAATTTTTAAAGAAGTTTATACAATAAATAGCGTATAGTGTCTCTTTAATGTGTCGTGACAGATCGCTGTAGCTCCTCGTGAACCGATCATCTCTTCACACTAGTTCATTTATTGCATCAAATAAACATGAATGAACATCAGAAGGAATGTTGTTTCAGACGTGATACACACAATTTTTCAAGTTCAAGTTCACCAACGTTAATCTACTAACTCCCCTGACTACTTTGTCGGACAATATGGCGGATTCGGGTTATGATTGGTCAGATCGCCTGTCAATCAAACTGTTTGCTAAGAGTGGTTGCTATAAGGGTGTTGTGTAGTGATAAACTGAACCGTTTAGCGGTCATATCCGTGAATAATCAGAATGAAGGACTGGAACTAACCGTTTTAAATAAATAAATAAATATCCACACACGCACATACATTATAGACTTACAAACTTTTAAGTTAAATATGATTAATTGAATAATATAATGAGTCTTTATACATCAATATATATATATATATATATATATATATATATATACATATGTCAGCTGCATTTTATTTTTTAGGATGTGGTGGTCCTTTTCACGAAGATGATCATATTTGAGGGTCAGTGGCATCTTTGAGATCTCAAACTCCTGCACTTACCTGTAGCAGACAGTTCTTAATTGGCAAAAGTATTTGAACCTTTCATAAAAGCAGGTTATGTCGAATTCACATTAATAACAGTCGAAGGAGACGTAGAGAAAGACGCATCACGGTTCCGTCCTTTTGGCCAATTATCTGCACGAGTTAGAGCACGTGCAATCATACACAGACCAGCGATCTCAGACAGTGCGTGATCTTAAAAGGCATATATGTTAAACATAATTGATAAAGAATAGTGATTTTTTTTCCGCAATCAATTGCTCGAGGAAAACACTGGCGTTTCCGTAAAACCTTTTGAATGCAGTTTGGATTATCATAATAAACACTCGTTTTAATTATAGCATTGTTGATGCTGATAGCAGATTAATTTCGCATCGCTCGCACATTGGAGAGTGCTGTTCTCGAGACTAGGGATGAAGGGATCGCTCCAGGATGCGAATCAGCTACTATGGCGATGGCTTGTCTCATGAATATTAATTACGTACCATCACGTTCGTTCAAATAAACCTAAATGATTGGCTGAAAAGCAGCGAGCGCAAGGATTATGAATATTAATGACGTAAAGTGACGTTCGCCCAACCGTTTGCCTGAGAGACAGTTGAGGTCGGCCTATCAACGACTTTAAGTATACGCAGAAGGCTCGGTTATGAATACTAATTAGATTACGTAACCGGACGCTTCAGGAAGGTTACCATGCAACGTCAGCGTGCTGATTAATATTAATGAGTCAAGCCTTCGCCATAGTAGGAATCGTTGATTTCGCCTGTGTGGAAGGGTTGCACCCCATTACACGTCACACGCGCCTTCGTTACAGGGTGAAGATACAGGCAATGTCACACAACCCTCCTCATCATCACGACTAAAAATTCACCGTATCTTTTATACAGTTATTCTCGACAGCATTTGGAAAAAATAACAACCGAGTCGCGCTGGTAAGTGACGTTTATTGCTAATTAATTAGTGTTATGAAGCTGATTTATAATTAGCTTGTCTATATAAATGTGCAATTTTTTTTAACGCTAAATTACGTGTTTTATGTTAAATGTTGCAGTTTTAAGCTTCTATAGGCTATTTTAGGGCTGAGATTAATTCATTTAAAAGAATAATGTGAGCTCATCAATGATGGTTGCAAACGTATTCTTCATCAAAAATACAAATTTATAATTACAACACCTTACGTAAATGATATATAAATCTTTTTTAAGGAAATGTTTTATCATTTAACACGGCTCATGCATCATCTCAAAACATTAAAATGTATTATTTTACACATTTGCATTTCTATTTTGCACTCAGTACGTCATATTGTTATGTATTTAATGCATTTATGCTCATCTTTATTAAAGAATAGATTCAAAGAGCAAATTGATAAAAGCCATATTCCCAAAGAGACATAAGGCACCTTAAGCCTCGCCCCTTCACCTAATATACATATCCATCAGAATAACACTGATCGGGCTTTCACTGGCTGATTTTAGGCTGGTATTGGGTTTCATATTTTCTGCAAATGCTTAATGACGAGAAATATGGATTAAAATGAGATGTGTAGCTCGTGATATCTTGAAGCATCAAAATGACCTTGCAGCAGACAAGAAGAATGGAAACCTGGTCCATGTTTGCGCGTGTGTGAATGTGAATCTCCTCGATGATTTTTTTTTCCATTGCTGATTGCATTGAGTCTTGTCACGACAGCATGACTGAATTCACTGTGCATCTACATGTGTCCGTATTACTGCTCCTCTTTCAGTGAAATAATGCCTTTGTGCTGGAAATCACCAACCATGAATGTTGAATGCATGCAAATAATGATAAGTGCGCTGTTTAAGAGTAGCCTAGATTGTGTTGAGCTGATGGAAGATGCAAAATATGCTAGAGCTTTATCTTCAGTTTTCTGTGTATTGATCCTGTATGCAGATCTTATTTTAGTCAGTTGTTATTTATATTATAGAGCTTCAGGTAGAGCTTTAAAGGGATAGTTCACCCAAAAATGAAATTTCTGTCATCATTTGCTCACCCTTATGTTGTTCCAAACCTGTAGGAGTTTCATTCTCCCGTTGAACTAAAAAGAAGATATTCGGAAGAATGTTGGGAACCAAAGAGTTGATGGTTTTGACTTCCATAGTCGATGCCAACATGACATGACAGAATTTCCGTGTTTTTTGTTGTTGTTTTTTTTGGGGTGAACGATCGCTTTAATTCGTTTAGTTAATATGCAGAGCTGTGTATTTGATATTTCTAGCACGTAGAGTTTTGTGTTGGTGTAATTGAGAATAAAAAAGCCAGTAATTAATTTTGATTTGGCGTGGTAGCAGTATTTGTGATTGGCGTTTTGGATAAAAGTGTCTGCTAAGTGAAGACTGTAAATCCAGGTCTTTTTTTTTTTTTTTTTACATTGTGACTATATTCATAAGCACACAATAAAAAACACTTTACCACAGTAATTCAAATCTAATGAGAATGATCATTATCTTTAATTGCACAAAAAGCGTCACAATGCAAAAAAAATATTAACATATCACTTCAGGATTGAAATTCACTGGTATTTTTCTCACCCCCATGCCATCCAAGATGTTCATGACTTTCTGTCTTCAGTCGAAAAAAGAAATTAAGGTTTTTTGAGGAAAGGATTTTTCTCCATATAGTGGTCCGAATTGCAGTTTCAATTCGGTTTTAAAGGCCTCTACATGATCCCAGACGAGGAATAAGGGTCTTATCTATTGAAACGAAAAATACAGAATTATATACTTTTTAACCACACTAAAAACACTACCTCTGCGATCCGCCACACATCACGTAATCACGTTGGAAAGGTCACGTGAGACGTAGGCGGAAGTACGCAGTATGTTGAAAAACCTCTTTGTCCTCCAACTTCAAAATCATCTGATATCGTTGTTTTGCTTAGTTTGATTTAGTCTGCATATTCGCTTTGTAAACACTGGATCGCATGACCTTTCTAACGTGATTACATAACGTGTGGCGCATCGCAGAGCTAGTGCAAGATGAGCATTTGTGGTTGAAAAGTGTAATGTTTTTATTTATTTAAGAATATGACGATCGTTAAACCTTATTCTCGTCTGGGATCGTGTAGAGTCTTTGAAGCTGCACTGAAACTGACATTCGGACCTTGAACCCGTTGGTAACCGCTGAAGTCCACTAAATGGAGAAAAATCCTGGAATGTTTTCCTCAAAAACCTTAATTTCTTTTCGACTGAAGAAAGAAAGACATGCACATCTCGGATGACATGGGGGTGAGTAAATTATCAGGAAATTTTAATTCTGAAGTGATTCATCCTTTAATAGTACTAACTGTGGCTTAGTGATATGGACGTTTGATGTGGAACGACGCAGGTCATCGGTAGGATGAGCTACTATCATCATATCTTTGATCCAGTCTGTTTGAAAGTGGCCAAACCCGTGTCAAGGACTTTGCGAGAAGCGGTGTCCTAATGTGGAGTGATTTGCAGTCTGTTTGTGGGACGCAGCTTCAGCTCCGGTCCTCTGGTGACTCCGTCAGCGGTGCTGCTGCTCAGGATTGCAGTTGTTCCTCAATCATTGTGTGCTCTCTGCGCTGCAGTGCTCTTTTCAGAGTAACCTTGAGAGGAATCCTCAGAGGAGTGATGTGGCAAAGGAGGAAGAGAGGGAAGAGGGTCAGAAAAAGGGTTTAACGGCACAGCTGGGGCGTTTGTCTCTGATGTCTGCTGGTGCTCATGTCTTATCTGACTGGGGCATCATTCAGAACTCATTCAGGAATCAGGAATGGGATTATCACTTGAGGTTGGTGCAGCACATTTTCATGGCCATGTATTGGATAACATTTTTAAGGTTAGGAAATCACGTTTTTTCTATTACAATATTGCAATTTTCACAATATTTTTTTATTTTTACTATATGTGCAATTTGTTAAAGTTGGGATGAAACGGAATTTGCGATAGTATTTTCTTCCTAATTTAGTGAAACGGCTTCTTGAATTAGAAAAAAAATTGAGGCGGGACTTGAATTTGTCCATTTGGAATTGATTGGATGGTTGTGGTTTGCTATTGGTGGATCTCGTGTGAGGCAAGGAGGGGACATTATTTTGGTTAAACATTACAAGGGCTCATGAATTAAAAGAAATAATGCCATGCACAGTTAAATCATTTATTATAAACAGCAATATTCCATAAAAAACAGGAATTGTCCATTTTGATTTCATGGTGATTTAAGAAATATTCCAGGTGATTCTTTCTTTCTTTTTTTCTCTCTCTATTCAAAATGTTTCAAACGAAACATGTTTTCTCAGGATTGTTGTTCTAATTGTTTTTTTTGCCTTTGTGTCTTGAATATCACAGTTAGTCTTCAAAATGTCATTTTTTAGCGTTAAATCGAAAGCATCTAAATTAAAGCAGAACCTCAGAAAATGTATCTTTACACACCGAGGTGGACGATACGATTCCCATTCACTCGTATTTGAACCAAAATCTATACGTTACTCTCCCAGCATGTTCACAGAAGGGTGGAGGACGCAACCTCTTCGAAGTGTAACAAACACGGTCACATCACAGTCCTCTCCTCTAAAGATATGTGAGTTATTTATTGTTTTTCAAGGTTAGATCTAAATGTCCTCAGTTTCACGATCATGCACAAGGAGGGTGAGGGGTTTCTTTGAAACTGCAGAATGCTTAGGTTTAGTATACTGCATGAGTCTGCATATAGCTGAATCATACTGTAATCTCTCACCCAATAATCCCTGCGGTAAAATATGAGCTCTTACAGAGGGAATTCTCATTTCCCCTGAATTTCACCATGCAGGATACACTACTTCTGTTATTTAAACCTGTTGAGTTGCGTTTACCACTTTAAAGGGACAGCTATAGTTCACCCAAAAATGAAAATTTTGTCATCATTTACTCGCCCTCAAGTTGTTCCAAACCTGTATGAGTTTCTTTCTTCTGTTGAACGCAAAGAATGGCGAAATAGCCATTGATATATTGTTTCTCGCACTTGTGAGTTTATATCTCGCAATTCTGACTCTTTTCTCACAATTGTGAGTTTGTGTCGCATAGCTCTGACTTTTTTTCTCGTAAATAACCCTTTGCAAAGACCAGCCCCCTTTAGTTACTGTTGCTATGTCTGACAAGTCATGCGCTCTCACGCCACACATCATGTTCTCACATAGTGAAAAATACATCCTGGAGCAAAGAGGACACTGACAACACGTCGACAGACAAGACAGAGCAGGCTACTTTTGATATGAAACAGTTTCATGTTTAAAATATTGTAATTTTTTAAAGAAGTTTAATCAATAAATAGCGTATAGTGTCTCTTTAATGTGTCGTGACAGATCGCTGTAGCTCCTCGTGAAGCGATCATCTCTTCATACTAGTTCATTTATAGCATCAAATAAACATGAATGAACATCAGAAGGAATGTTGTTTCAGACGTGAGTACACACAGTTCACCAACGTTAATCTACTAAAAATGGTGGATTCGGGGTTAAGATTGGTCAGATCGCATGTCAATCAAACTGTCAATCAAATAAAAAGTTGCAATTACCTTTTTTATTTTTTTATTTAGCTTCCATATTTGTGTTCATCGCAACAAGAAGTTATTGCATTCATATCTATCAACTCCAGTCCGGAGATATTTAACTAATTTCTTTCATTTGGTATATTGCATGTTCAGATATTCATACACCGAAATATTCTGGGGGGCCATGAAGGTTTTGTGGAAAATTATCAAAAATGCTGGCAGTGACTGGCAACTTAAAAAAAAAACAACCAAACAAACAAACAAAAAAACTGGTGGGGAAAGAGTTAATTTCAATCTTTAAGTGATCTATCCCTTTAAAGCCATTTTCAACCCATTTTCTATATATATGACATATTTTCAAGATAAACAGGATTTTCATCAGGAAATAAGAAAAGCAAATGATTAAATTTGAATGGAATTAAATTATTTTTCCCCCTCTGGAATTGCATGGACCAAAGACATGTTCACAATAAGACAAGGAACATGCAATAAGAAAATGAATTTTTAATTCATATTGACTTTATTATCCTCAGTGGTGAAAGTGATTTCACCAAGTGCAACATGTTCCTGCAACATCTTTGTTGATCCTGGAAAAACATTCCAATCAACCAATCAGATTTGAGGGACAAGTTTACAGTTTATGTCAAGTTTAGATGTACAGCCAACATTTCCCTCTGATTTTAGAGTTATTATGGGTAGGGTTAGGTTTAGGAATAAGGTTAGGACTAAATTTTATGACAGGAATGTTGTTCCAGGATTTAAAAAAATATGTTGATCTAGGAACATGTCTTGCTTGGCAAAGTCTCGGTAACCTATGACCAATAATGTCATGAAAACAATGATTTCTGCTTTCCAATACTTGATTTTAAAATGTGAAAAAGAAATAATGAATAATGAAATTTGGCACCTTTCTTTAGAATAATGAGTGCTAATGAGTCATGCAAAATATGGCCAGAAACATATTAAAGGGTTAGTTCACCCAAAACGGAAAATTCTGTCAACATTTACTCACCCACTTTTTCCAAACCCACAAGACTTCTGTTCATCTTCGGAACACAAATGAAGATATTTCTAATGAAGTCCATTAACAGTCTATTTACCCAAAACTCTGATGCTTCAGAATATTCATAAAGAGATTTATCAAAGTTTACATGTGAACAAATACCAAAATAAAATCTGTTCATCATATAAAGCTTCATACAACTTGGATGAAACCGCTCGATTTATTTTACAATCACTTTACGAACATTTTGAAGTGAATTGGCTTTCAATAGAGGGACAGAAATTTCATTAAAAGATCTTCATTTGTTTTTTGAAGATGAACGAAAGTCTTATGGTTTTAGAACGACAGAGTAGAACCGCTTCCTGTTTTTAATGAAACGTTGCGTTGACAACACCCCATCCAAATGTGGCTCAGTCTAGTTTGCGCAGGAATATTTTGGGCTAAAATGGAGGCAGGGCAGAGAGGATGCTGGTGGTGCTGATGTAGCAGAGGGCAGGAGTGACTGTGGCCATGGTGACAGCGCACACTGAGAGAACGTGACTCACAGCGCCTCTGTCCTTTCCTGAGAGACCGCTGTTGAGATGCTTCTAACCATCCTCCTCTCCTCCGTCTATTCCACCGCACTCATTCCCAGATCCATTAACTCAAGGCTTCTGCTGTCACTCTCGCTCTTTGAAATACACCAGATGCTTTGAGCTTTGGCCTTGTTAGCAATACTTGAAGTGTCAAAGAAAGCCAGTTCAATTTATTACTCTTTGTAAGATTAGACACTTTAAACAAATAAAAAAGATGGACAGAAGGTGAAGCAAAAAATGTTGTACGAGGCTGGAGCGGAATAATAATAATAAAACTTTTTGTTTTAAATTTAAGGTAATTAAATATAATATATACAATGTATATTTTATATAATACAAAATACAATGATACAAAATACAATATTTCCCTCCAGAAATTAAAGGTGGTACAATTGAGCATATACTGTTGTGAAATGTACTTTACCTTAAATTTTGATCGTATATCATTTCATTTAAAGCTTAAAATATACATTAACATTTAAAAGCTTGAGGTAAGTAAGTAAGTATTTGCTCAGAAATACAGCAATATTGTGAAATATTATTGCAGTTCAAAAATAAAGGGTTCTGATCACTTCTGATCAGTTTAATGCATCCCTTGCATCGTAAATGACCCCAAACCTTTTTAACGGTGGTGTGTATTTTTGAATTATTAATTATCGCGAGGTCCTAAAAAGTGGTCCTTAAATCTGAAATGTGCAATTTCTTTGCTAATACCACCTAATAAAAATACAAAAATGTTTTCAAACAGGTTTCCCTGAACACTCCCTGTTTTCCATCGGTTGAACAAACAGATAGTCCCTCCCCAAACTCACTCCATTGGAAAATTGAAAACTATCCCATTATTTACTCACCCTCAAACCATCCTAGGTGTATATGACTTTCTTATTTCAGACGAACACAATCAGCATTATGATGGTAGTAGTGCTGCAATCGATTACGTCGACTACGAAAATACGTCGACGTGCATGAAATGCGTCGACGCGTCACACTGTTTACATTCATCTCTTGTAATGGCGGCTTCTGCTCCTGGAAACGGAGAAAGTTCCATTCTATCACAAAAACCTGGACCACGATTATCAAAAGTATGGGAATATTTTAAACAGAGGCCAAATAAAATGGTCCTTTGTTCCCTTTGCAGAACCGAAATGGCGTACCACCTGTGGAATTGGATCTCTGCCAAATTTTTGCGCGCGCAAAATCATATTTTGAGCGTGCAAAAGGGCATTTCGAGTTGAAGAGAAAATCTTCGTCTCGCAAATAAGAAAATATTTCGAGCGAACGAAAATCAGTTTTGCATTTCAAAGAAGTTTATTTGGACGTGCGCGGACGTTCTCTTTCGCACGTGCAAGGTTTCAGTTGCCCGCGCTCCTGATTCCCGTCTGCGAGCTCGCTAAGACTCCCTGCATTACAGACAACGCAAGAGGAAAAATACATGGATCAGGAGACGTTTGTTCAATGGCTTGGACACTATCAAAGTTCCTTTTAAGACTGTATAGAAAGTCTTTGACACTCTTCATTTTAAAGTTCAAATGTCTTCCACTAGACGAACACACATAAGTGGCCTCTTTTTAATCAAAATCAAATCGTATTATTACATAATGGCGTGTCCCAGTGTTTCTACACCTCAATCAACTGCTAAATTACTTCTAACTTCTTACGTAAAAAAAAAATCACTAGATTAATAAAAAAAACTTAATAAAAATAATCGTTAGATTAGTCGACAAATCGGAAAAATAATCGTTAGATTAGTCGACAGAAAAAATAATCGTTAGTTGCAGCTCTAAATGGTAGTGAACGGGGGGCATGTTTTGAAGCCCAAAATAAATGCATCCATCCATCATAAAAAAATAATCCATACGGCTCCAGGGTTTTAATAAAGGCCTTCTGAAACAAAGCAAAAGAAACAAAGTTGACTTGCCCCACAAGAGTAACCCCTGACACAATATTTGATGTAGGATGTAGGAGTAGAGTAAGCTTAGACGTCTCTCACGGTTTATGGCTGTGCAATAAACTCAAGCTCCTCTTCTATTACATCCAAATCCTCCGACATTCTCATGAAAAAATTCTTGTTTTAGACTTCTAATTGATGACCGGTGTTTTGTTTTGCTCTATCCTCTGACGAATGCAACAGAGTTCACTCTTCCACCGCAAATCAGTGCGTACAGCCGTCTGCCGGAAGCTAGTGATTTTGCTTTATAAAGTTTTAAATATGGCCATTTTTCTTACAAAAACGCATCTCTTCATTTTAGAAGCGCCCCCATTTAATAGCATTATAAAGCTTGGAAAAGCCAGGATATTTGTAAATATATATCCTGAACGAAGATAGTCATATACACCTAGGATGGATTGACAGTGAGTAAATCATGGAATAACTTTTATTTTTGGCTGAACTATCGCTCTAAGAGTTTCGGTTGAGATGAATCCATTTACAGTTAAATTCTCTTTTGTTTCTATCAAGCTGCTTCATCTCGTTATAGTCCTTGTTATGCTGGGGATGTTAGTATTCTCATGTTTGTCCTCTGGGAAGCCCCTGAGCTGTCTGTGTGACCACATATTCCATATTCCATCTGCCTGGTGGATAATGGAGCGCTTAGTTTTAAATTTTGAACAAATAATTATTCACGATGTTGAAAATGGCTTCAATACTCTGATAAAACAAGTGACTCGGCATGTATTGTTCCTGAAGGGTGCACAGTTAAGGCTTAAATTGCTTTTCAAATTATTTACATGAATAATTAATTAGACTGTTAGGTGTATTAATATGGTTATCATGTGAGATGCAGGATTCATAATGCCTCATATGAAATGTTGGTAGTAATTTTAAGTCTGTACTGCTACTGGAGGAATAATGTATTTAATTGTTCAAATTAGTTTTAAGTGTTTCTTCTCTTCTCAAATCTGCATGTTTGTAATAACAAATTCTTTTGCATAGTGATAATTATTTACCCCTCTTCATTTCCTCATTAGATACGGATCTAACATATTACTATGGGGGGGGGGGGATTCCGAAGTATTATTGTTTGTTTTTGGTCCATGCAATGAAATTCAATTGGGTCCAACATTATTTGGACCCCACCTTTCTTCAAAATATCTTCTTTTGTATTTCACAAAAGGAAATGGTTAAAATGACCCATTGGTGGCAGTTAAACAGTCAACTTCAAGTGTTTGTATTTTTGTTTTTTGTCTCGGGTGAGTTAGCATGGCTGTCATTAGTCATGATGACGCTCCTCCTCCTCTCGACATGTTGTTGAGCAGGTCTCTCTTCTCTTTGCCAACCTTTGACTGCTGACATTTAACTGGCTTGAATCTTCCAACAAAATGAGCCTCTAAAGAGGCTGTATAATGTCCTTTTACAAAGTCTTTATTTTCCTTTTGGTCTCTGCCAGAAAAGGTTTTCATGTTCGAATGTTCCAAAACAAATATTTTTCACATATTTGACATTGTTGCAGCACCTCTCTTCCCAGTCTGTCAGTAATGCTCTGTTTAGTTCCTGTCTCCTGAAGCCCCTCCTTACAAAAAGCACAATGTGCTCTGATTGGTCGACCGGACTGGTGTGTTGTGATTGGGCAACCGCATGTTTTGGAAATGTCACACCCTTTACCATAACCACGAGTTTGACATGCCAGCAACATACTAGCGCAACTCAACCAGACCCTGTGCTTCAAGACTAAAAAGAACGAACGCGAAATGACCGATCATCTTCTGCCAATTCACTCCTGCATGCTAGGCAGCGCATTTGTTCTCAAGTATATGTCTCGTGTATGGCTTTAACATTGTCTGATACATAATATACAGCGTTACATTAAGATGAATAATGTTTGGTACTACATTAGAAACACAAAGTATCTATAATGCTTACATCATAAAATATAATTAAAGGTACAGTTGACCCTTCGCACAGACCCGCCACCTTTAGTAACTGTTGCTTTATCCGACAAGCCATGCGCTCTCACGCCACACATCATGTTCTCACGAAGGGAAAAAGCTTAGAAAGACACTGACAACACTTCGACAGACATATGAAACAGTTTCATATTTAATATATCATAATTTAAAAAAAAAGTTTAAACAATAAATAGCGTATAGTGTCTCTTTAATGTGTGGTGACAGATCGCTGTAGCTCCTCGTGAAGCGATCATCTCTTCATACTAGTTCATTTATAGCATCAAATAAACATGAATGAACATCAGAAGGAATGTTGTTTCAGACGTGAGTACACACAATTTTTCAAGTTCAAGTTCACCAACGTTAATCTACTAACTCCCCTGACAAAATGGCGGATAAAAAACATTTTGGAAGGAAAATACTAAATATAAATGGAATCAGTACATAAAAGCTGCAGTGACGCAATGACTTTAGCAATCAGCGATTGGCTCCTTCACTTAGAAGGCGGGACGTATTCCGCCATATTGCACGTTGCAGTTTCTCTCATTCATAAGTAATAGGAATGAACCGCCTTTCTATGTCTGTAGTCTTTGGCTCCATCCGAAAATGTAAAAATGCTCCCTTTGTAGGACACATTCTAAGGTCGGAAGGCATCAAAGCAGGCCCAAATCCAAAGTTAGCTTCACTTCCTGTCTCATGAGATCATCTGATCGATTTTCCAAGGCAACATAGATATATCCTTCGCTGCCTTTGATATCCCACAATCCTGTGCTTTTCATTCTGTGACAGTTGAGCTAAAAAATAAAGACAGCTTCTGAAAGTTGCAGTTGGTGGTCAGTTTGTGTAAATGTACGTTTTGGACCAATGTTTTCCCCGTTTGATGTTATTTCTAGTGAGAAATTTCTATTTTAGTACTAAAATATTCACTAAATCGCCAAACCTCACGTTATTTTGCTATAGATCATTAAACCTCAGCCTCAGAAGTCTGTCCGAAATCAGTGTCGTGAGGTACCTTCGTGTGCAAACGCTGCCTGCAAATTCATTGCCTGATAGGGCAGCGAGGCAACAAGTCAGCTGCCTAAGTTTTCCGATACAGCCTTTTTTCCGTCGTTGGATACAGCTAAATCCTGTCGCCAATGGTCACTGTCGCTCATGTCGCCGAAAATCAACCGCTGGTAGTGTGAACGCAGTGTAATAAAACATAAAAAAAAACACAGCACGTGCATCAAATTTTTTATTTATAATTTTAGTTGTTGAATGAATCATATTTATAATCAACATTTCTCTGCACTATTGGATTTTTTTACTAAGCTCTTCATAGGGCATTATGGGATTGCCTTCTCTGTAAAGGATAAATGGGCACCTTTGTGTGTATTTTGTTGAGAGGATCATGCTGTGGGTTGTGTTTTTTGGGAATATAGTCACTGGTGCAGGTGATCCTTAATGAGACATTTTTATTATTATTTTTTTTTTTTAAAGAAAGAGAAAATTCAGCCTTCACACTGGGTTGACAAACCCTGTTAATCTCAATGAATGTCAGCATTCTGCCAAAGCCATTTGATGTGACCCGGCAAACCAACAGCGCTCTGATCCTAAACATCTGCTTTAGGGATTTTCATTGACATTAGCCACTTTATGGAATTATCGTGCCATGATATCGGATATACACCCAAACAAAATGACCTTATAATCCCTGATGGTGTTTCTCCATACAAACAGCTTAAAGGGATAGTTCACCCCCTCAAGTTGTTCCAAACCTGTATGAGTTTCTTTCTTCTGTTGAACACAAAAGAAGATATTTTGAAGAATGTCGGTAACCAGACAGTTGATGGTCTCCATTGACTTCCATAGTATTGAAAAAAATAGCATGGAAGTCTATGGAGACCAACAGAAGAAAGAAACTCATGCCGGTTTGGACCAACTTGAGGGTGAGTAAATAATGACACAATTTACCCAATTTTGGGGTGAACTACGACTCTACAATAATCACTACAGCAGGAGATCTGATAGAGAAAATAACTAGTGTGCATATAGTGTAGAATGTAATCTGGTTTTATAAATGCTCATTTTCCAATAGCTAAAATAAGAATTTGTGAACTTGGCTAACATGTTACTACCATGCAATTAAATTGGATGTTTTTATTTCTGTTAAGTAAAGGGATTTTTACAAAAGATGATGGAGAGTGAAATTAAGGGAAAATTGTGGGAAAAATACAAAAACGATCACAGATGAAAACAATATTCCTAAGAAAAACTGTTTTATTTGAATGATTTTGTTTAGAGAAATGAATAAAATTAAGAAACACCTGGAATATTTATATTTTATCAATTTTTCATTTTCATGAACAACATCATTCGAACCAAACTAGCTGAATTATTTAAATTCTAATACATAAATGACTCTTCTCAAAGACCCGCCCCCTTTAGTTACTGTCGCTATGTCCGACAAGTCATCCGCTCTCACGCCACACATCAAGTTCTCACAGAGTGAAAAATACATCCTGGAGCAAAGAGGACACTGACAACACGTCGACAGACATATGAAACAGTTACATATTTAAAATATCGTAAATTTTTAAAGAAGTTTAATCAATAAATAGCGTATAGTGTCTCTTTAATGTGTCGTGACAGATCGCTGCAGCTCCTCGTGAACCGATCATCTTTTCATACAAATTCATTTATAGCATCAAATAAACATGAATGAACATCAGAAGGAATGTTGTTTCAGACGTGAGTACACACAATTGTTCAAATTCACCAATCTACTAACTCCCCTGACTGCTTGGCGGATTTAGGGTTATGATTGGTCAGATCGCCTGTCAATCAAACTGTTTGCGAAGGGTCAATTGTAATATTTTGTTTTGTTTTTTTTACCAGAAAACGAAATAAAATGATTTTCATTTTAAAAATGATTAATATATACAAAATACTAAAGGAATTGTCCACCCAAGAAAAAATATATATCTTAATTTACTCGCACTTATGTCGTTCCAAACCTGTATGGCTTTCTTCTCTGTGGAACACAAGTTTTCAGGTTTGAAAACACAATGAAAGTCATACATGTTTGGAATGACACGAGGCTCAGTAAATTTCAGTTATATATGGACCTTAAAATTGCACTCCGAAACAGAAATCAGCCCCTCAGGGCTGTCAGAGCTTTGTGTTTTCATTGGCAGTTTGTATTCACTAACACTGAGATCTCCACTGTAGTCCCACGAGCCTCTTCACACTCTAGCTGATGCGCTGCTTTCCTGTCGTCTCTCGTTGTAAATGATGATCTACACTCCCGCTGGCGTTGTCTCTGCTTCAAAAACTGAATTACATAATTGGGTCTTTCATCACCAATGAACAAGAGGCGAGGCCATTGCCCACCCCTTACATCGGAGTTAATTCACAACCAGCTTGATCTTAGAAAGATGTTAAGAATAAAGATGCGAGATCTTTTACTGATATGTTGCAACTTCTGAGAAACGACAAATTAAGAGACGTGTTTCACAGCCCATTTTACTTTGAATATCTGACGTACAACAATAGTTTCAATGAGAAAAACGGTCAGAATTTGTTTGGTTTTATGTATATACTGTACGCTACCATTCAAAGGTTGAGGGTCGGTATGCTCACCAAGGCTGCATTTTATTTGATTAAAAATGCAGTAAAAACAGGAAAAATGTAAAATGGTATTATGAGTTAAAATAACCGTGATCTATTTGAATATATTTTAAAATGTCATTTTTTCCTGTGATGTCAAAGTTGAATTTTCAGCGTCATTACTCCAGTCTCCAGTTTCACATGAATATATGAGTTTATAAATGCATGCATAATATATAAAGTGTGCCATCTCTCTTAATTCATAGCATATCTAAAAGAAAATCATATTTTTATTCCATTTTACTCCATTTTTTGATCTAATGCGGTTCTAAATCACGTTTAAATGGCCTATAATCTCATATTGTTATTAGGACAGTGTATCAGAGAGTAGATATGACAGCTCTGGGCCAGGCTTTGGTTCACAGAGCTTTTAGGCCCTGTTCTTTAGCGCTGACATATGTTCCCGTACGAGTCTAATTAAAACGCAAGTGTTCCTCCAAGAGAAGGACTGTTGTTCCCAGTAGAGACATCTCACACATGCCGCCTCTATTGCTGTCCTGTCTGCAGACCTGAATAGAGATCAGAAGTATTTGGGAACTGTGGGGGAGACGGTTACCATGACACCATTCTGTGCTCTTCCTGCACAGGACTAGTTAAACAGATTATTTACAGGTTGACGTTGAACGTCACTGAGAGCTCTTAAAGGGACAGTTCACCCAGTAATTCTGTCATCACTTACCTGCCTTTGAAGAATGTTCTAGATTTGTGTGAGGATCGGCCTGAAATTTAGTCTCACCTTTAATTGTTGCTCTCAGATCTCTTTGAAAGTGCTATGGCAGAATAGCAGAGCAAATTACATCTTAAAATATCAGTTTGTTTCTCACACAAAGCTATCGTTTGGTTTCAGACAACTTGAAATGTAGCATACTGTCTTTATTTCTTTCCCTTTTCTTATTCTCTTTCTTTTTTTGCAACCACATTTCCAGTGCACTTTCATTGTGTTTCATTGTATGTAATGTTGCACTAAATTATATATGAAGGTGAGTGCGTGACAGTGTTATTTTAGTATTATTTACACTATTATAGTTATTATTAATATTCTGAATTAGGTTATTTTTTGTTTTTTTTGTTTTAATTTCAGTTTTAGCAGGTTGGTTATGTGCCTTTGTCATTTTATTATTATTTTTAATATTTTTTTTTACTATTAGGTTCATTTTTTTATTTTAGTTTTAGAGCAGTTTTAGTTTATTTACTTCCATTTAGCAAATTTAGTTCTTTAACTTAACCTTATTTCAGTTAGTTGCCAAGGAAACGTTATCATGAAACATTTTCAAAATATCTTTTGTGTTCCATAAAAGCCATACAGGTTTGGAACCAAATGAGGGTGAGTAAATGAACACAGAATTTTCTTTTTTAGGTGAACGATCCCTTTAAAGTTTAAACTTTAATGCAGCTCGTCTCTTGAAATCATTGAGTTAATGGTTATACTTATGTATAGCTTACTATATTGTGCATAATAGAACACAATTTCTTTCACTTGATAAACTGTTAATTCATAAAAAAAAAAAATAATAATAATATTAAGTGAATAATTGAACATCATCACATTGTTCTTTTTATAACTGAAATATTTGGACTTTTAACAGTTAATTTAACACGTAATTGCATATTAACGTAACGCATATTAAAGATTATTGTGAACACATGGCTAAATTTAGTATCTGCATGCTATGCTTGTGCATAAGCTACCTAGAACAGACATTAATTGTCATTATAATGCAGTTCAAACTACATTTATCATAACATGATTTTATAGGAATTGTAATCAGGCACTAAAGAGAGAACCTATTAAAAGTAATGTGAGCCAATGGGATCGGTTGGTGTCCTAATGGAGATCCGATTTCGAGGTAAAGACTAGAAGGGACACAGCTACGGCCACTGGACATGCACAGATCAATATTGCGTCATTTAAGATTTATTTATTTAATTTAATAACTGTATTTGCAGTACTGTAAGGGTAGGTGTAGATGTTAATAAAACACAATTTGATAAGTAGCTCATTTTTAATTTACTGTTATTTATCCTGAGGTTTTATCTCACTTCCGGCCGTAGCTGTATCCCATCCAGAAACAACCCGATTTCGAGGGAGGACCAGATTTTTCACCACACCTGTCCAAGGAAAAAAAAAACAAACAGAAACGAACTAAATTTTAAACTTGAAAAATGAAAACCAAATCAAACTACACAAAGTACACGCAACTTGTGTACTTAAACTATCTCAAATGTTTCCAAGAGTGTTTAAATCCAGAGAAATAAGCCATTTTAACCAGGACACGTCGCCTATTAATGACATCATACCCACGTTACCATCAATTTACGGTTTTATTTTGTAGAAACCATGGAAACACCATATTGATGCTTCAATATATTATGTGTTTTATTAGACAAGTGAACAACTGTTTGGTTACATTCATCGACAGGAAGCTAATCATGTTATATAGCTCAACACTGCAAGTCTCATTGCTTAAATCTTGTTTTCTTGATTTACCATGCGGTAAATCGAGCACTATGCAGTCCCTCCAGAAAAACGTGGATTTTTTTTTTGTGATTGTTGCGGGCAAAAATCCTTGATTATGCGGCACGTTTTCTTAAAAAATGCGATGGAATGTGCGGGATATTTTTGCAATATTATGCGATGAAATTGCGGGAACTTGCAAAAACTGCGGTTTGATGCAGAAGAGGAAAAAAAGATGATTCACCAACACCCTGTTCTCACTAGACTACTACACAGTAAAAACCCAGAGTTAAATCAACTCTGCTCAGATAACATTTGGTCCCTCTCTAAATAGTGTTAAAGTAACACTCTTCAGAGATTGAATGTCTTTTATCTTCAGTTGATTTCATATAAGACTGTGGCTGAAGTCAGTTGTAGTTCTTGTGTTTCTCTATTCTTTAGTGATTCTGCTTGTTAACAGCAGGTGTTCATCAATAATGTTCAACCAATCATCGCTTAATTAATTGCTTAATTATCTCATTAACTTTAACTCTGCTTCAGTGTTACTTTAACACTATTTAGAGAGGGACCAAATGTAATCTGAGCAGAGTTGATTTAACTCTGGGGATTTTACTGTGTACCTTCATGTCAAGAGTCATTTCTTATTACTTCCGATGATAAGCAAGCATACAAAATCACAGAATATTGAAGTTCTCATTTATTTCAGACCTTCATTAACACATGGTTCAAACTTACAAAACATTGAGTCAAACAAGTTCTGTAGCTGTACAAAAGGAATATTCAACAACTTCTGTAAAAATGAATAACTAAAATATAAAAAAAAAAAAAATGTGTGCTTCCTGTTTTACAGAGGTAGCGATACAAAGACATCTTCTGTTAAGTTATTTTACATACTACTAATATACAGCGTCGCCTGTGGTCCAACACAAAATAATTTGTCCCCACTGTCATGTGACACACCGGGAAACTGCTTCGCGCGGTCTTTTGCGCTTATTTTCGTTGGCAAATGAGAATGATTTTGCGTGTCGCGTAATTACGTCACTTCATGAGGTTCCCATTGCAATAGTGGGAAAATAATGGTGCTTTACTTTTGTGAAGTAAATGCAACATTTTTCAACTTTCTGCTAAGATATATGTGACTTTTTTGCAACGAAAATACAGGGATTATGAAATTATGCAAGCCCCGCATATTTTGCTTGCTGAAATCGGCAATTTATGCGGCGAAAGTGCGGCATATTTGAAAAAATTTGGCTGATTATGCATGAAATCAAGCGATCGCATAATTTTCTGGAGGGACCGACTATGCGAGTACCATGGCTAATATCGATCTAGCTTACTGCGGTGTGCAACAAGTGTCTCATAGTAGCCATCGCGTGAACGCAGAGTAGCACACAAACATATCTAATATGATAAAACAGCGCAGCTTTACCTCACAAAAGCCTGACTGGAAGCCGCTGCTCTCGAGCCATGTGTTGCGTTCGTCTCTCATTAGCAATCGGTCCAGCGGCCTCATTTCTGCTCCCATTCAACACTCGGCCCTGCTCTGCTCCATACTACAGTAGCGTTAATAATCTCATCCATGAACATGATTTCGGACCGATTCCTGTCTCGATTTTTGTAGATGTGAAAACAACACCTCCAACGATTCCACGAAATCAAGGCATCATCAAGCTACACCTTTGTTTTGAATAAGCAACCTCTAGCAGCGAAAAATTACATATTGTGCCTTTAAACAAACTGCTTCTGCTCGGAGTGAACCGATTGATTTTTATTTTCCTTTTTTAAGCCTGGGTTCAGTGAAAGCAACTTCCTTGAGTTTATCCACAATGTTGGTGATGCATTTACATCATGTGTCAGCACTCTATTGATCAAATACTCGTCAGAACCCACTTAAGCATGGCTTTTTCTATACCAACCACTATCTAACCAGCCCTGAAAGCAATCGATATTAGAAATGATTTCCCCAATGGCAGTGCGGGCCACTGTATATTGGCAGACATCCAGAGAACATGCTAGCATTGTATGAGTGAGAGTGGAAGGACTTCAGAGGACAGCATACTGCAGATCCCTGCCTGTTGCCGCCAACTGGGTCGTTTCTCTCTCGGACCAGTCGCATCTGCTGCTGAGCTCATAGCGCCCCAGATTCACCTTTACAGACATTTATAGTTTTACAACCGTTTCCTCTATTGCACAGTGTTTACTTTGAGTAACAAGGGAAGCACGTCAATTTGTTTTATTGGCATTTATGGTTCTACAATCCACATGGCCGTTCTGTGTATTCACTTATCAGTGCCACGATAACGTAATAGGACTTGTGCCAAGGTGTTTAGAGCAGCTGCTGACAGATCCGAGATTGGCCTTTTTTTGTGTGTCACTCAGAAGGCCGAATGTCTAACCGGCTCATTATCTTCACAGACACAGGCTGATGTGGATGCTGAGAGATGGCCGTCCGGCTGATGAGTTCTATTCAGAGAGGAAAACACAGCAAGAGAGAGGCAAATTAGATTAGAATGCTGAAGTATGTGTATGTGTGTGTGTGTGTGTGTGTGTGAGTATTCCCTACGTTAGGGGGACCAAATGTCCCCACAGGTATAGTAATACTAGTAAATTTTGATCTCGTGGAGACATTTTTTTTGGTCCCCATGAGGAAACAAGCTTATAAATCATGCAGAATTTTCTTTTTTGAAAATCTAAAATAGCAGAACATTTTCTGTGATGGTAGGTTTATGGGTAGGGGGACAGAATATACAGTTTGTACAGTAGAAAAACCATTACGCCTATGATATGTCCCCATTAAATTAAAACACAACATATGTGTGTGTATGTATATATATATATATATATATATATATATATATATATATATATACATATATAATGCATGTGTGTGTGAAATTAATATTATTATATATTATAATAATATTATATATTAATTCATTATACTATTTAATTAAATTATATTATTATTTAGTTAAATTTTAATTATTTTGGGATGCATCGATATGAAAATAATTGATAATATATATTATTATGATAATAATTATAAATAATATGACACCAATAACCAATAATTCGTTATATTTGGAAGCCGATATCCGATAGATTGACTAATAAATCTAAATCCAAATTTTTATATAATTTTTGAGAGCCTGAATACAAAAAATTCCCAAGCACACAATTATAATGTTTTCGTTATAATTTCATGCAGCCTATATGACAGACTTGCACTGCACATGTTGCGCTTAACTGTATTTTCCATCTTGAAGTGATTTCAATCGTGTTTCAAGAAATTCAAAACCATCATGGTGGACATCGTGCATCTGAAGTGTCTCAGCTGAAGGAAATAAGCCATTACTTATCGGCTTTGATACATCGACCAAATTTTCTTATTGGGCCGATAACGATAACATTAAAAATGAACATATATTGGGCGATACCGATATGGTGGCTGATATATCGTGCATCCCTAATTTACTTCAGTAAAATTGAATGTTCACAATGGTTATTTTATTTTATATGGATATGAGCATGACAGATTTTGTACTATTTAATTTATATGTACAGGATATATATTAGTGCTGTGAAATCGATTAATCATGATTAATCGCATCTAACATAAAAGTTTGTGTTTACATGATATGTGTATATATGTTACATTTATATATAAGTCTTTAATGTCTGTGTGTGTGTGTGTGTGTATAGCCTGTATATCCATAAATCTATATACACATCTATACATACATATATATACATGTATACACACACAGACATATATATATAATACACACATATATTATCTAAACACAAACTTTCATGTTAGATTCAAATAATCACGATTAATCGATTTGACAGCACCAATATATACATAATAGTTCAGCATTAAGTACAAAGTAAAAACAGGTCTTTTCCTGAGTTGTACATGATAAAAGTAATAACTTGTGGTTTAGTGAGTCAAAATCGACAATGTGTGTGAAAAAACTCATTTTATTATTATTGGCTCACTCATTTTGATTAGAACCAGCTCATAACATTTATTCATTCCAAAAATCATACTACAATAGTGAGGACAACACAAGGTGAAAGAGGTCTTTTTCAGGTTTACACAGTGAAAGATTTCTGTACAGATCTTTATTAGTGTTGTAGAGCTCATAAGTACCCTCTGAGATATTATTAATCTGGCTCAATTACATATATTAGATTATTAATGCAATAACTGGATCCAGACCAGTTTCAACAGATTGTATGAGGCAACACAGACTGATGGTTTCATGAATTTCCCTCAGGAACATTTTAATCAGCCTTTTTGTCAGGGAGGCTCAATTGGTTTCTTAAAGTGTTTTCCCCCAGAATGTAAACCGGAGGAAACGAGGTCACTGTGAGAGCTGCTGCACCTATTTACATGCTGTCAGTGTTATCCATGTAGTCATTTGTAAGCTTAGAAGAATTGTAAAATTATATGCTTTTTTGCTGTTATCACAAAAGTAATTAATAATAATCAAGATTATACAGGTACGTTTCAGCTGGACAATCCTGCTGAATCCCAGTTCAGTGTAGTACCTGGTTTTACATGATTTCTAGTAGGGCCAATCAAGTTGTTAGCTGATCCAAGCTTGTTTAGATGGCTGGTTAGCTAGAGCAGTAGCCGTGGGACCTGGTTTTGACCTGGTTGACCATTTTTTAAACTAGTTTGGATTGAGCTGACCGGTTGCATAAACTGCTTAAAGTTAGTCATCTAATTTTTTTTCTTCAAGACATGACCTAACTTTTTAAAGTCAGTTGCATAATAAGGTAGACGTGTTTCATTTGAACTGTAAAAGTAAGACTGATTACCTCTTGTCTAACTCCTTAATAACAAAGAGGGTAAGTTTCTTGGAGAGTTAGCTCAATGAGTAACCACTAATGTCTTACAGACCAGAGACCAGGGTTCAATTCCCACCAAGAGCAACCTCTCACTTGTAGGTCGCTTTGTACACAAGTGTCTGCTAAATGAATACATGTAAATGTTCTTCTAGCAGGTATATCTTTAATTTGGGATTGTATATGCATCGTTTTAAGCAGGTAAACTGTGTACACAGCAGTCATCCGTATAGTTCAAGAATACAAATAATGTCTTTTGCAAGTCAGAATGAAAAAATAAGTCAGCCAACATTGGTATATTATTTGCTGTCTTTGTATATCATCAGAACATACAGACTACCATAGGATTCAGCAAAGAGTAAGATATAAAAGAGCAAATCTCATGAAAACATGCCCATGTAACAAATAACACAAACTGTTATTTACAGAAATTGCATTTATCAAAAATCACAACGAACAGCTTTTACATTGCGACATTTTTCATAATTATCCAAATGACAATGATTTATTTTTCTTTGAATGAGCATAAATGCAGCACAATGAAACCACTACAACTATTATGTAAAAATACTTTAAAAAGTTAAAGTTTATATATATATAATTTTATGAACTAATTAGAACTATTTTATTTTATATTAAACTGGACATGATAATAATGATTTGCCTGGTATTTTCGTATTATTGACCAATTTCAGCATCAATTATAATGTTACATATGATGCATATATTTTTAAAATCCAGTATTGCTGGAATACGTGTGTCATCTTGAATAACAGCATGTGTTCTTCTGTATTTTTTTAGGCTGTTGTTTAGAGCGCTGCGCTCCAGTTGGTGCTGTCCAAGGTCCTGAACTTCTCTAGCCCAGCTTCACTCTACTACATGCTAACAGGCAGCTCCTGACACCCGGTTCCAGCACTCTTTACATCAACGCACAACTTTCAACCATGGATGAGGGTTACAGAGACCGTTCGGCCTTCATTAAAGGCGCTAAGGACATTGCCAAAGAAGTCAAAAGGCATGCAGGTAAAAAGGTTGGCCGCCACGTGGACAAGGTGGCTGACGAGTACACCAAACGCTCTTATACTCGCTTCGAAGAGGAAGACGATGACGACGACTACCCCGTACAGGCCCAGGACGGCAGCTACTACCGCAGCAACAGCAGGGCCAATGACGACGAAGGGGCTCACAGCGACTCTACAGAAGGCCACGATGAGGATGATGAGATCTATGAGGGCGAGTACCAGGGCATCCCCAGAAACGACTCCGTGGAAAAGGCTGACAGACAGGTGGGCGGAGTGGGACAACCTCAGTTCCGGGACACGGCGCAGTACGAGGGCGAGAGGAGGAAGGACCAGGAGGAGCTGGCGCAGCAATACGAGACCATCCTTCAGGAGTGCGGCCACGGCCGCTTCCAGTGGACCCTCTACTTTGTGCTGGGTCTGGCTCTCATGGCTGACGGCGTGGAGATCTTCGTGGTGGGTTTCGTCCTGCCCAGCGCTGAGAAAGACATGTGTTTGTCTGAGCCCAACAAAGGGATGCTGGGTAAGTCAAGAACCGCTCATTAGCTTTTATTTGTGGTTTCCGCTATGAAGCGCAACAGTGCCCATTCACTTTTTCAGGGATCTTGGTTCTGGAAGTATTTTTCCCATTCATTTTAAGAAAGTCTTGCTTAAAGAGTTAAACCAAACCAAACAGTTAAAAGGGGAATTAACTTAAAGTTCACTCAAAAATGAAAATGGTCCCATGATTTACTCACCCTCGAGCCATTCTAGGAGTATATGACTATCTTCTTTCAGACGAACACAATCTGAGATATATTTAAAATTATTATCTTGGCTCTTCCAAGTTTTAGAATGGTTGTGAAGGCGGGGCATGTTTTGAACTTTATAAATTAAGACAACTAGCTTCCACCAGATGACCGTACGCATACTGCGGAAGTCAACTTGCACCAAATGTGTAACCTCTTACGTGATGTTTAATGTAGTCGTGGCCTAATGGTGAGGGAGTTGGGCTTGTAACCTGAAGCTTGCTGGTTTGATTCCCATGCCGGCAGGAATTGAAGGTGGGGATTGTGAATGAACAGCACTCTCTCCTCCTTCAATACCATGACTAAGATGACCTTGAGCAAGACACCTAACCCCTAATTGCTCCCCTTGTAAGTCACTTTGGATAAAAGCGTCTGCCAAATGAATAAATGTTCATGTTAAATGGAGGAGTAGCGTAAGCTTACACGCCGCTCATGGTTTAAACAAATATGGCTCGGCTCCTATTCTCTTTTATCCTCCGACATTCTCTTTAAAATTCCTCATTTTAGACTTCATGACCGTCGTTTTGTTTTGCTCTATCTTCTGCACTTCCGCATTCATCATTGCATCATGTGTCGGTCAGGGGTTACTCTTCTGCAGCAAATTGATGCGTACGGCCGTCTGCCAGAAGCTAGTTATTTTACTTTATAAAGTTTTAAATATGGATATTATTCTTACAAAACCCATCGCTTTGTTTCAGAAGTCCTTATTAAATATCCTGGAGCCGCATAGATTATATTTATGATGGATGGATCAATTTATTTTGGGCTTCAAAACACATTGACTACCATTACAAAGCTTGGAAGAGTCAGGATATTTTTAAATATGGCTTCGATTGTGTTCATCTGAAATAAGATAGTCATATACACCTAGGATGGCTTGAGGGTGAGTATGTCATGGGATCATTTTCATTTTTGGGTGAATTATCCCTTTAAACAGCTGAACTTAACAGCTTTAATGAGGAAAAGATTACTATATTACAATTATTGTTGTTTTTTGACAAATTGCTTTTGTAAGCCTTTTTGCATAAAATTTTTTTGGATAAAAACCACCAGCTAACAGGCTGAGAAAGGTTCCCTAACCAGGCTGGGAAACCAACTAAAATATATATTTTGCAAATATGCAAATATAAGATGTAAGATGTTTTTTTTTCAGTAGGGATGTATTAGAATCAAGACAATGAACACTTTCAGATGCTCTAAAACATATTTAAAACAGTTCATGTGAGTACAGTGGTTCAACATTAATATTATAAAGCGACGAGAATACTTTTTGTGCGCCAAAAAAACAAAACAAAAACATCTTTTCAACAATATCTAGTGATAGCCATATCACGACTTTGAAGCTTTACGAATCTTTTGTTTTGAATCAGTGGTTCGGTTCGCGTATCTGCCAAAGTCACGTGAACTAATTGAAATTTTGAAACACTTCTGACATAATGAAGCCTCATTTACTGAAATCACGTGACTTTGGCGCTCCGAATCACTGATTCGACACAAAAGATTCGTAAAGCTTCAAAGCAGTGTTTTGAAATCACTAGATATTGTAGAAAAAGTTTTTTACGTACAAAAAGTATTCTCATCTCTTTATAATATTAAGGTAGAACCACTGTACTCACATGAACTGTTTTAAATATGTTTTAGTATCTTTCTGGACATCGAAAGTGTTCATTATCTTGCAGTCAATAGAGACTCACTGAACCATCAGATTTCATCAAAAATATCTTCATTTGTGTTCTGAAGATGAGAGAAGATCTTACGGTGTAGAACGACATGAGGGAGAGGAATTAATGACTGAATTTACATTTGTGGGTGAACCAACCCTTTAAGGCTAGCTTCCACTGTCATCTTGTGCCCAGTTCACCATCTGTCAGTCCATCCAACAAGGACACTCGACCATCCTGGTCGAATCCAACACAGCATTGACGCAGTTTGAGCTATAATTAACTGACAATAGACTACTGTGTGCTTTCATTCCTGTGGTGTATGACACTAATGTTCTAGTAGTCCGTTTGCAAGGATAGAGTCCTTTAATACCATGTTAACACCCCCCCCCCCCCCCCCCCCCAAAAAAAAAAATCATATCCACAAACACTTTGGCGTATCTTTAACTGCTGTACTCATTAATTCATCCACGTGTTGCTGCTGTTAGGTAATATTCATTATGTTTCTTTATGTTGTCCCATCATGTTATTGGGTTGCAATGTGAGCTAGTATGATCATGTCACTCAGTGCTTGCTCATTGATATTTTCTGCCGGGGTCTCAGCTTGAGCGTGTGTGTGCGGAGCGCCACTGGGGAGCAGGGCCCTTGGTCTCTCCCCTGTTACAAAACAGCCCTGACTCACGCAGGAGTGCCGTCTGCATCTCTGCTGGGTCCTAGTGCCGAAGGTGTCCATGCTCGCGCAGCTGCAGCTCTGCAGCAAAAATTCTTCAGCCTCTGTCACATGACATGCTCCAATCAAATCCAACAGCGTGGATGTGTGGGATGAAATGGCCCACGGAGGGTTTTTTTTCTGCTCACTGCACCCAGCAGTCAACCTGCATGTTTTTCTACTGATGGCTTTAAATGCAATGAATGTGACCTACTAGAGAAGAGACAGCGTAATTTGTTTGTGTAATATGAATATAAAATGAAGAAAGCACTGTTATTATTTATCACAATACTGAAAGTAAATCATCTCATTAAATGTTAATGCAAATCAGCCGAGAGATTTTATGGTTTATGGATTTGTATTCATCATTTGGATGGATGGATGCATGAATGGATGGAGGGACAGACAGATGGACAGACAGACGGATAGATAGATGGACAGATAGATGGATGGACGGATGGATGGATGGATGGATGGATGGATGAAGGGATGGACAGATGGACAGACAGACGGATAGATGGATGGATGGATGGATGGATGGATGGAGGTATGGACTGATGGACAGAGATGGATAGATAGCTAGATAGATAGATAGATAGATAGATAGATATGCACAGACAGACATGGATGGATGGATAGATGGAGGTATGGATAGTCAGACATAGATAGATAGATAGATGGAGAGAGAGAGAGAGAGAGAGCTCTAGATGACAGCAGCTTTTATCTCAGAGTTTCTCTTTTGTGTGTTACCGTGAGAATGGTGAGGGTGAAAGGTGACGGCGCTTTACCGTTTACAGAGAGCGTTTAGTCTGCTTCTCACCAGAACACCGGGTGCCAAACGGCACATTAGTCCGGGTGAAACTGAAGAACAGAATACACAAACCTGCCACAGTCCATTGCGCTCCCCTCATTTGTGACGCAGAGACACTCGCAGAAAGAAAAAATTGCTCTAAAAATAGTGTCCCGGCCCCTCCCCCGCTTTCTGTCTCTCTTTTTTTCCTCACTTCCTCAACCCTGAAGCCTGTGTGCTTTCCTGTCAGTGTGCGGAAGAATCACAGCCTCCTCTGTCGCCCTTCCCCCTCTGCTCTTTCTCTCTATCTCTCTCTCTCTCTGAGGAGGCGGAGGTCAGCTGTCTCCAGGCACTTGCCCCGCCCCTTCCCTCCTCTGCATCTCTGAGACCCCTCTGACATAATGCAGTGCGCCCCGCCCACAAAACCATCTCCGAGCCCTAATTGGCTGGGTCGTTCTGTGCTGTCAATCCATGCAGCATCAGTGTAACAGCAGTAGCGTAAAACACACACCTTCCTTATAAATGTACGGCATGTGGTTAACCGCAAACACAGCTGTGTTTATTAATGCTGTCAGCTGAGCAAGTTGTGTAAAATCGCACAACACGTGTTCAGTGTTGTCATCTCCATTGTACAGGTCTCCCTAGCAAATGTGCTTTGCATCACTGGCTTTGAAGGTCACAAACAGGCCTGCGTGAGAGCAGAGTTCCTCACATATACAGTACAAAAGTTTGTTTGTGGAAAATTATCATGCTTTTATCTAGTCTTCAGTTTTGTTTTAACAATTAGAATAGCATTTACCACAACAGAACTCTTTTGTGCACTGTAAAAAAATAAAGTTTTGTCATGTTTTCCCGGAATATATACAGTATATATATATATATATAGATAGATAGATAGATAGATAGATAGATAGATAGATTGATTGATAGATGTAGTTTAATGTAATTCTTCATTGTTATGACATAAATTACACACAATTGTACTACTTTTATCAATACTGTACTTTTCATTATTGAATGAACTGAGTTTATAAACATTTCTCTTGCTTTGTTTCACCATCAGAACCAACAGCTATATTCTGGGGACCATCTGTGCTGGTGTTTTCTGCAGGATCTGCAGGTGTTTGAGATGGTGCTGCAAATGTTATCGTAGCTTTGACTTTGTGTGGCGAGGCAGATGTCAGCACTCCTTTTCCCTCACCTTGGCCTCATAATAGGCCGCTATGGCAGACAGCCGTGATGATGGGCCTTGATAGGCATCACTGCAATGCAGCACAGGGGTCTGTTATCTCAACCCCTCCTCTCCTGGGCCCATCGGCTTACACTGCACAAACCCTGCACAGGACCACAGCTCTCAACACCTTCTGACTGTGCCAATGAAGCGCTGTGTCCGCTGGGCAATGCAATGGCTGACAGGAGTATGTACAAAAATGGGACACTGGGATTTAAAAATGACAAGGCCATACTCTTACTAGCAGCTGAGAGTTGTGTTGAGTTCAGTTGTAAATATTCTTCAGGGTTAAAATTGTGAAGAAATGATTCAATGAAGAATCATTTTCACACATGAATTGTCACCTCTGAGTCCTGAACTTAAACTCAGTGTAAGTCTTTGGGATGTGCTGGAGGAGACTTTACAGAGTGATCACCTCTTGCATTATCAATACAAGATCTTGACTAAAACCTGAAGCACCACCACTTGATGGAAATAACATCATAACATTTATTTCCATCAAAAGGTGCATTAATTTTTAGTCAAGGTCTTGTATTGAAAAGCTACACACTCATCTTTTAGGCTTAAAAGAACCATATCCAAATGTAAAATATCCTAGAAACATAATAATAATAACTAGATCATAGAATTTTTTGCCTATTAAAATCCAAACAGGGATTTTTTTTTTAGTGTTCGGGTATGTATATTTCACTACAGATTACAAAATACATGCTTTAAAAAGTTTACATTACTCAAGTTTAGTAACTTAATCTAAATACTTTAGAATACTTTGGAATACTAATAATTATGTTACACACAAATAAGGTAATTGTGAGTTTTTACCTCACAATTCTGACTTTTTCTCAGAATTGCATGATATAAAGTTGAAATTGTTATAAAGTTATAAAGTCAAAATTATGAGATATAAACTCGCAATATTGAAAAAAGTCATAATTATGAGATATAAACTCGTAATATTGAGAAAAGTCAGAATTATGAGATATAAACTCGCAATATTGAGAAAAATCAGAATTATGAGATATATAAGAATAGTCAGAATTGCAAGCAAAGAAGTTGAGATATAAACTCACAATTGCAAGAAAAAAAGTCAGTATTGCAAGTTTTATCATGTAATTCTGACTATATAACTTGCAATTATGAATTTATATCTCCCAATTCTGATTTTATAAATCGCAGTAGTGAGATTAAATCGTAGATTTTTGAATCAAAAAATTCAGAATTGTGACATTCAAACTCACAATTGCCAGGAAAAAAGTTGATTTGTGAGATAAAAAGTTTGCAATTACCTTTTTTACAATCATAAGGGACTCAAACAACTGTCGCAAAACATGAAAACAGTCGTGGATCATCCAGTAATGTTTACATTAATGTTTAAATGACATTAAAATTCAAAGTAATCACTTTGGTAATCTAAAATACTTTTCAGATGTAACTGTAATCTGATTACCACCCATTTAAAACTGTAATGAAATACAGTTACTCTAATTTTGTATTTTAAATACGTAACTAAGTTACTTGTATTTCGCTACTCCCTAACCAACCCCCGTGTGTATATATATATATATATATATATATATATATATATATATATATATTAGTGGTGTAATGGTCAAAAACATGATGGTTCAGTACATATCTCGGTATTGAAGTCATGGTTCGGTAGTGAACCAACATGCTGTGGAAACTAATTGACTTGCCTGAGGTAAATGTAATGCTACGTGAGATATTATTCTCAATCTGTGTTATTGAGCTGAACTTTTGACTGGTAGTCCACAGAGAGAGAGAGAGAGAGAGAGAGAGAGAGAGAGAGAGAGAGAGAGAGAGAGATTTGTATGACCCAGAGTTGTCATCTATGTAGTGGGTTCCATTTGAGGTAGGATGCTGCCATTAAGACAGCTCACTAGGTTTTTGAAACTGAGCCATTGTGTTTTGGATGATGGTGGGGTTAAATAGCTTAGCCAACAAGACCCACGGTGCAAAAAGATGTTAATCTATAGTTAAATGTAGTGTGAAAACATAACTGAAATCTCAATTAAGTCTCATCAGATGTGAAGGAGCAACATCTGAGGAATATCATTTTCCATGGGTCATTTATATTGTATTCATAGCGATTCATGCACTGCTTCATCGTTGACGTTGCAGCACATCTATGCCAGCGGTGTGAGCAGTCGGCTGTGGTGCTGCCGGGTGCCGCCTGTCTGCGTTCACGCTCTCAGTCACATGACCAGCTGCTGGTGGAGCTGTGAAAGAGTCGTCATTCAGCAGTCGGTGTGAATTCTCTAAACCCAAGAAAACCTCGCACACGAACAAAAGACAAAATGAATTTGAGCTCTCATACACAAAGCAATGAAAGCATTACAAAACGTTGACATTTTAATCGTATTTTAGCTCCTGTAGCTCTAGCAACAAGCTCCAGTTCCAGAAATGTAATTTTACTCAACATACTGCTCTATTGGTCACTTTGATTTACTGTCTGTATGGAGTATCACCATGACTCATCCTGATCTGATGCGGTATGATTTGGACAGGATGCTTGTATGGTTATTGATCCCCCTCTGCTTCTCTCTCTGTCTTTCTCTCACAGGTCTAATTGTGTATCTAGGTATGATGGTGGGTGCCTTTGTGTGGGGCGGTCTGGCTGACAGAATCGGGCGCAGACAGACCCTTCTTATATCTCTCTCCATCAACAGTGTCTTTGCCTTCTTCTCCTCCTTTGTCCAAGGATACAGCTCTTTCCTGTTCTGTCGTCTGCTCTCCGGTGTGGGGTAAATGCACATTTCACACAACCATTGTCTCTTTCTTTATATATATATTTAAAAATGAGCGTTTAGATATGAGGGTAGGACTAAATTTTTAGATACTTTACATAAAAACAAATTACATCAAAATAGTTGATAATAAATTAGAGCATTCTAAAATATATGTTTTTCCGTAAAATAAATTGTTTATATATACACACACACACACACACACACACATATAGCTTTCTTTGCCGATTTTGAATTAGCCTTAATTTTTAGGTTTTATTTTATTTTTATATTATTATTTGTGATTTCATGTGCTTTTTTATTATTTTTTTATATTTCTATTGAGCTTTAATTTATTTTTAAATTTTAGTAATATTAGTAGTATTTGTACTTAAACTTGTTTTATTTCAAGTTGTAATATGTTGTCATTTTCATTATATTTCAGCTTATTTCAGTGAACAAAAAATGGTTTTAAATAGTTACTTTTTGTTACCAATGGCAACTATTTATAGTAACAAATTATTTATGGAAATATATACTCCATATACTGTTTGTATGAGTATGTTTATACTGTAAAATAAATAAACTAGTACTAAAAACTACATTAGCATCAGTCAATTTTTTTTTACATTTTTTCCATTTTAATTCTACTTCCTGAAATTTTTACTAGATCATTTCAAATTTACTAATTTAGATCAATGATGTTTGAATTTTTGATACATTTTATTATTTTTTTTTAAATAATGCACAATATTCTAATATTGGAGTGTCTCTCTCTGTATCATGCTCTAGAATCGGTGGCTCTATTCCCATTGTGTTTTCATATTACTCTGAGTTTCTGGCTCAAGAGAAGCGTGGTGAGCACTTGAGCTGGCTCTGCATGTTCTGGATGATTGGAGGCATCTACGCTGCTGCCATGGCCTGGGCCATCATTCCTCACTACGGTAACATCGCACTTACATCGCTGGGGTGGTGGACTGTAACTTAATGGTTAATTGATCTCAACTGGTAGCTGAAAGGTTGTAGATCCATTAACTCACCACTGTGCCCTTGAGCAAGACACTTAACCTCAGGTTACTCCAGAGGGGACTGAACCGGTAACTTAAGATGGAGATGTCACAGAAACTAAATCCACTAATTATCGTGTCATGTGGCGATCAATAAAGATTGTAGCGATGCATGAACAATCCGAGTAGAGGTTATAAATCACTTCAACTTCTCTTCAGAAGTATGACATGATTTTAAATGCCTAGTTGCCTTGAATACATACCAGAAATGCCATACTTAAATGAAATTGGTGTAGAAACAATTTTCACTCATAAATTATTAGTAAATTTCACAATTACAAACAAACGGTAAGAAACACTGAAATAGTAGGGATGTAACGTATTCGTATTCGTATTCGATTTTCTGGTACAGGTTTTTTTTTTTTTTTTCGCACTTTCAGAAACCCTCCAACTTCCCCAGCTCCACCTGTATAGATCTGCTATATTGTACAGCAGCAGCATGTCTTACTTGCTCACAGCAGTGTATGTATTGGCATTAGAAAGTCCCGTACTTGCTCTGCAGCTGCAGGAGCAATAAGAGCAGCAGTGTAGCAGATCTATTCCGCCAAAACCAAATACCTACATTGTCATATCCACTACCATGCCAAACACTACGAGAGTTGTCATGACAAAAATTAGTTCACTAATATATGGCCTTTTCTTTAAATCAGGATGGAGCTTCCAGATGGGATCAGCCTACCAGTTTCATAGCTGGCGAGTGTTTGTGCTGGTGTGTGCGTTTCCCTCCGTTGCTGCGATTGCAGCGCTGACCACCATGCCAGAGAGCCCACGCTTCTTCTTGGAGGTTAGTGACGTCCCATATCCTGGCTTTGACCAGTGTTTTTTGGTTAATTCTGTAGGTAAAATGTACAGAATAAGCTACTAATCAAAGATGGCATTAATGCAATGGGTGTGTTTTAACAGAACGGGAAACATGACGAAGCTTGGATGATTCTGAAGCAGGTCCATGACACTAACATGAGGGCTAAGGGATACCCGGAGAGGGTTTTCTCTGTGAGTACAGCTAAAGTCACCCCTCATTCCTTCAGAAAGAACAATAACATTAGGACAGAAGTGATTTGTGGGAATTTTAATTTCTCAGGATGAATTAGAAATGAATTTTGCAGTCACGCTAATAGGTTTCCAAATTATATGGCTGAACTGGGAGTCAAATTGGCTTTCATGCACATTTAATTAAGGTCAATAAAGTTATTATTTACATGTAAATTACTCTAACATGTTTCATTTGAATATATTAGGACATTTTATAACTGTAACTTAGCATCTGATTACTTAATTAGACACTGCTCTTGGGAGGGGGGGGGGGGGGGGGGCAAGCCAAAAATGGCTAAATATTTAGTGGTCTTTTAATGGTCTTAACTACAAGTCACTGGTCAGGAAATTATCAAGAATTGCACAAATACTGTAGATTAAATAAAATAAAATTATCACAGAAAAGACTTCCCCAACGGACGAAGAGTCAGCGTTGATCCTCTCAATGTTAATGGTTCAAACTGTTGAAGTAGTTGAAAAGTGTCTCCCAGTTAGTTTGAGATTAATGTGAGACCAAATATACACTATAGAGTTCAAATCTGGACTCTGACCAGACCAAAACATGAGCCTGATGGACTTGTTCTCACTTCTTGGTTGTCTGTACAGTTTGGACACGAGAATTGTCTTTAGATAACAGCTTTTCGTTTGTTGGAAGCAAGCCATTCTACAATATTCTACTGTACTCTAAAGTATTAAATGACTTTTCACAGTGAAGTAGCTCACCAATACCAGTGGCTAAAACATCTCCTCTACCTCCATGCTTCACTGTGGTTGAGATGCATACTATATTTCGCAACAGATTTTCGAAGACGCCGCTCTGGAGCATCACCATGCCACTTGTGTTTCCCTGTGATTCATCCCTCCACACACAACTTCCCAAATTCTGCAGTGCTTTTAGTTAAATTTTGTTAATTTCCTGAACAATAATTTGTGGTTAAAACAATTAAAAGCTCAGTGTTTATTTAGGCTATTTTATGGGTAGATTCCTATCAATTAACCACACAACAGTATCAAGTATCAGGGCACCTTCTCAAACATGCGGTGAAATCCCCAGGTCACCACCATTAAGACGGTGAAACAGATGGATGAGTTGGTTGACATGGGTGGAGAGGCCACAGCCTGGCACCAGCGCTGGAGGATCAAGCTGACCAACCTCTTCCACCAGGTAGAGTATGAAAAACACAGCCAAAGTCACAAAAAAGACTTGAAATGGTCTACAGGGGACATATTCTTCCATTTTATTTTATGTCAGTCAAGGTTTCTTGCACCAAAAACTCATTTCATTTGAACTCTTTCTTTGACCCTAACCTTAAACAGGCTGTACACTGTTAAAAAAGTTTTTTTTAATGAAATTAATATTTTTATTCAGCAAGGATACATTAAATTGATCAAAAGTGACAGTAAAGACATTTTATAATGTTACAAAACATTATTTTACACACACACACACACACACACGCATATATATTTTTTACTAACTGGAAATAAAATTAAAACCAAAATTTTTTTTTAATAATAAATAAAATCAATGTAACGTAAATAGTAATAAAGAAAAGAACTATAAAAAATAGTTGAAAAGAACTATAAAAATAAACTAATAAAAATGATAAAAGCACACACAAAATGACAAAATTATCTCATAATTAAAATGAAGGATCATGTGACACTGATACTGAAAATTCAGCTTCGTATCACAGGAATGCATTTCATGTCATGAAATTTTGAAGTAGAAAGGCTGACAGTATTTTCTTTTAAAACACTCCTTAAATCTCTGTTTTAAATAATTATTTTTTACAGTATAATCCATCAAACTCCATTTTTTTACGTCATGCTTCCCAGGTGTGGGGCAACTTCCTGACGGTGTTTAATCCAGAGTACCGGAGGATCACCTACATGATGATGGCCGTGTGGTTTTCCATGTCCTTCAGGTGAACTGCACCGAACTTTTCCAGACCATCCAATGACTTGTCCCTCTGCATTGTTTCATGGCTTGTTTCTCTACGCCTCCAGCTACTACGGGTTGACCGTTTGGTTCCCTGACATGATCAAATACCTGCAGAAACAAGAGTACTCCTCACGCACAAAGGTCTTCATCAAAGAGAAAGTGGAGCATGTGACCTTTAACTTCACCCTGGAGAACCAGATCCACCGGAATGGAGAATACTTCAACAACAAGTATGAGCTGCTCACAAACATATTTCAGTAAATACAGCTGACCTTTTTATGAAAGGTGAATTGTGTTGTGACATTCCGCTTGCTTTTTAAAGGAATATTCCAGATTAAATGCAATGTAAGTGTGATAGAATGGCTTAACAACCTTGAGTGTCAATTGAACACGTTTTTTTTTTTTTTTTGTCTTTTATGGAAGAATGTAACTTGGACAATGTAAATTTGATTGCTATTGTATAGTTTTATATAAAAGTTGACTTGTTCCAAGTCAGCTGATTACCAAGGCAGCATTTTAAGGCATCATATGTGTCATCATATATCTTCTTTTGGGCCAAATTCTAAACCATCACATGCAGTGTTTATTTTATTTTTTTTAAATTTATATACTATTGTTGTATTTATTAATTGAAATTAAGGGTTCTTCGAAAAATGTTATTGTCATTAGTGTCAAAAATTCTGTCATAATTTACTCACCCTCATGTCATTCCAAACCCGCAAGACTTTCGTTCATCTTCAGAACACAAATGAAGATCTTTTTGATAAAATCTGAGCTTTCTGTCCCTCCATTGACAGCAACACAACTACCATTTTCAAGCCTCAGAAAGGTAGTAAAGACATCATTAAAGTAATCCATGTGACTCCAGTGGTCAAATGGTAAATAATTATTTTTTTTGTGCAAAACAAAGCACTCGCATCGCTTAAAAAAATGTAATTTAAACCACTGGAGTCACATTGATTACTTTATTGATGTCTTTACTAACTTCTGGGGCTTGAAAGTGGTAGTTGCGAAGACAGTCGATGGAGGGACAGAAATATCTCCGATTTCATTAAAAATATCTTCATTTGTGTTCCAAAGATGAACGAAAATCGAACGGGTTTGGAACGGCATGAGGGTGAGTAATTAATGAGAGAATTTTCATTTTTGGTAAAGCAACACACTCACTGGAGTTCATAACAGAACTACTGTCCCTCCGACACTTTCATGTGAAGCCTGTGATCGTGTGATCTCCCTCAAGCTCTTCTATGGAAGCATTAATCAGTCAGTTCTACAGTTTTGTTCAAATAATGTGTCCCAATTATTAGCAGCTGTTCCACTTCAGCTAGATTTGCGGGAAAGACTTTCTCTAGTTCATATTTAGCTTATCAGGAAGGCAGTATGTTTTATGTTCATCTAATCTTTCTTATCATGTATGTGTGTATTTAACATGAAAACTATATAACTTATCTAATATGAGAAGATAAGTATGCATTTAACATGAACTGGCAATGAGCAATATATTTTTCTGGCATTTATTGTTTTTTGATAATGTTAGCTTATAAAAAATGTTTGTTCATGTTAGTTCACAGTTAATTAACTAATATCAAGATCAACTTTAGATTTTAATAATGTATTATATAATGTTGAGAGTAACATTAATTCACAATTATTGTTTACACGATTATTGTTAGTTCATGTTAATAAAGGAAACCTTATTGTAAAGTGTTTTGTCTAAATATGCACAACATATCCCATACGAATGGGACAAAGAGCAAAGATGATCTATTTAATATCTTAATTGTTACCGAGATTAATCATCGTTGAGATTCAATGGAGACCTCATTTTTCTCCTGACCCCACTTGTCTTTATTTTCTTATTTTACGTCAATAGTTGTCTCATCTGTTTCTATTTTTAATTTTCCTACAGAATTTGAGGAGAAACATTTAAAAGCATATACTTTTTCAGAAGTATATTACTTTATTTATTTATTGGTGCTTAATGTTATATCAGTTTTATGTATAATGTTTCATGTTTACTGCAGGACAAAAGAAAAAAAAGTGTTTTGGTGATTGCACCAGATTTATCCTTTACACAGTTATCTTTATATTGCGTTTTTTTTTTTTTTACTTGAAACACTTTGTGAAAGATAAACGAAATCTGAATACCTCTAAGCAATAAAAATTTCTCAGTAGATTTTTTTCTCTTTGCCATTAAAGGTTCTTGAATCTGAAGATGAAGTCTATGGTATTTGAAGACTCCCTGTTTGAGGAATGTTACTTTGAGGATATCACGTCAAGTAACACCTTCTTCCGAAACTGCACCTTTATCGCCACCCTTTTCTACAACACTGGTGAGAGAACCACAGGTTTCGCCCTCCAGGCTTCAAACAAATATAGCACTGCTGTTGAATGTTTTTGAACGTGATTGACACATTCAGAAGGATAAATTATTTGGATTCAAGGCATAGTCACTCAAAGACACCCGTGTGGCATGTTGTGCTATGGCTAAAATGGCCCCAGTTTCTAGAGCAATTGAATGCATTGAAAATGTTTCAGGTATCCTAGCAACACCAGCTCAGATTCTTCCTCTGCCTGTCTGTGACAATCTGATTTTCCTGATTCAGTCGTAATGGGCGTTTATGATCGTTTCTCTGAGCATCTTCCAGATGAATGATGAAACTAAGAAACAAAAGCTCTGTTCCAAAATCTAGTAATCTGCCTACCTAGAGAGCGTTTTAACTTTTACATTTACTTTCATTGCATTTAAGGTGTAATTTATCAGTTTGTGCATTCCCTGACATGCATCATATTGCTGTTCCAAAAGGTAGGAAAATCCCAGAATTTATTGCAATGAGCTCAATGAATAAATTAAATCAAGATGGTTATGAAGTGAGAGACTATGACCTGATTTCTCAGACGGGGCTTAGATTAAGCTAAGCGTAGGCCTTAGTTAAATAAAGACATTTAAGTAGCTTTTACAAACATGCCTTAGAAGAACACAAAACTGTGGCACTGACATATTTCAAGATATGTCAGTGCAAGTTGCTTCCAGTTAAGATGGCTCAAACATACATTTTAGGCCCTGTTTACATCTGGTATTAAGATGCGTTTTGGATGATTGAATCACGAGTAGACGAGGGAGACACATATTTCCCGCCACTGTTGAGAAAAAAAAATCCATAAGTTATAATAAATAATGACTTAGTATCTCATAATAATGACTTAGTATCTCATAATAATGATTTAGTATCTTTAACTTAATAAAAAAAACTTTTTAATTTTTTTATTAAGTTAAAGATGCTAAGTCATTATTATGAGATACTAAGTCATTATTATTAGATGTTAAGTCATTATGAGATACTAAGTCATTATTATGAGATGTTAAGTCATTATTATGAGATGTTAAGTCATTATTATGAGATGTTAAGTCATTATTATGAGATACTAAGTCATTATTATGAGATACTAAGTCATTATTATGAAATGTTAAGTCATTATTATGAGATGTTAAGTCATTATTATGAGATCTTAAGTCATTATTATGAGATGTTAAGTCATTATTATGAGATACTAAGTCATTATTATGAGATACTAAGTCATTATTATGAGATAATAAGTCATTATTATGAGATACTAAGTCATTATTATGAGATACTAAGTCATTATTATGAGATGTTAAGTCATTATTATGAGATACTAAGTCATTATTATGAGATACTAAGTCATTATTATGAGATGTTAAGTCATTATTATGAGATACTAAGTCATTATTATGAGATACTAAGTCATTATTATGAGATGTTAAGTCATTATCATGAGATACTAAGTCATTATTATGAGATACTAAGTCATTATTATGAGATGTTAAGTCATTATTATGAGATACTAAGTCATTATTATGAGATGTTAAGTCATTATTATGAAATACTAAGTCATTATTATGAGATACTAAGTCATTATTATGAGATGTTAAGTCATTATTATGAAATACTAAGTCATTATTATGAGATACTAAGTCATTATTATGAGATGTTAAGTCATTATTATGAGATACTAAGTCATTATTATGAGATACTAAGTCATTATTATGAGATACTAAGTCATTATTATGAGATGTTAAGTCATTATTATGAGATACTAAGTCATTATTATGAGATGTTAAGTCATTATTATGAGATGTTAAGTCATTATTATGAGATGTTAAGTCATTATTATGAGATGTTAAGTTATTATTATGAGATGTTAAGTCATTATTATGAGATGTTAAGTCGTTATTATGAGATACTAAGTCATTATTATGAGATGTTAAGTCATTATTATGAGATACTAAGTCATTATTATGAGATGTTAAGTCATTATTATGAGATGTTAAGTCATTATTATGAGATGTTAAGTCATTATTATGAGATGTTAAGTCATTATTATGAGATGTTAAGTCATTATTATGAGATGTTAAGTCATTATTATGAGATACTAAGTCATTATTATGAGATACTAAGTCATTATTATGAGATACTAAGTCATTATTATGAGATACTAAGTCATTATTATGAGATACTAAGTCATTATTATGGGATGTTAAGTCATTATTATGAGATACTAAGTCATTATTATGAGATACTAAGTCATTATTATGAGATACTAAGTCATTATTATGAGATGTTAAGTCATTATTATGAGATGTTAAGTCATTATTATGAGATGTTAAGTCATTATTATGAGATGTTAAGTCATTATTATGAGATGTTAAGTCATTATTATGAGAGATACTAAGTCATTATTATGAGATGTTAAGTCATTATTATGAGATAATAAGTCATTATTATGAGATACTAAGTCATTATTATGAGATACTAAGTCATTATTATGAGATGTTAAGTCATTATTATGAGATACTAAGTCATTATTATGAGATACTAAGTCATTATTATGAGATACTAAGTCATTATTATGAGATGTTAAGTCATTATTATGAGATACTAAGTCATTATTATGAGATGTTAAGTCATTATTATGAGATACTAAGTCATTATTATGAGATACTAAGTCATTATTATGAGATGTTAAGTCATTATTATGAGATGTTAAGTCATTATTATGAGATGTTAAGTCATTATTATGAGATGTTAAGTCATTATTATGAGATGTTAAGTTATTATTATGAGATGTTAAGTCATTATTATGAGATGTTAAGTCATTATTATGAGATACTAAGTCATTATTATGAGATGTTAAGTCATTATTATGAGATGTTAAGTCATTATTATGAGATACTAAGTCATTATTATGAGATGTTAAGTCATTATTATGAGATGTTAAGTCATTATTATGAGATGTTAAGTCATTATTATGAGATGTTAAGTCATTATTATGAGATACTAAGTCATTATTATGAGATGTTAAGTCATTATTATGAGATGTTAAGTCATTATTATGAGATGTTAAGTCATTATTATGAGATGTTAAGTCATTATTATGAGATGTTAAGTCATTATTATGAGATGTTAAGTCATTATTATGAGATGTTAAGTCATTATTATGAGATACTAAGTCATTATTATGAGATACTAAGTCATTATTATGAGATACTAAGTCATTATTATGAGATACTAAGTCATTATTATGGGATGTTAAGTCATTATTATGAGATACTAAGTCATTATTATGAGATACTAAGTCATTATTATGAGATACTAAGTCATTATTATGAGATACTAAGTCATTATTATGAGATGTTAAGTCATTATTATGAGATGTTAAGTCATTATTATGAGATGTTAAGTCATTATTATGAGATGTTAAGTCATTATTATGAGATACTAAGTCATTATTATGAGATGTTAAGTCATTATTATGAGATAATAAGTCATTATTATGAGATACTAAGTCATTATTATGAGATACTAAGTCATTATTATGAGATGTTAAGTCATTATTATGAGATGTTAAGTCATTATTATGAGATGTTAAGTCATTATTATGAGATGTTAAGTCATTATTATGAGATGTTAAGTCATTATTATGAGATACTAAGTCATTATTATGAGATGTTAAGTCATTATTATGAGATACTAAGTCATTATTATGAGATGTTAAGTCATTATTATGAGATGTTAAGTCATTATTATGAGATACTAAGTCATTATTATGAGATACTAAGTCATTATTATGAGATACTAAGTCATTATTATGAGATGTTAAGTCATTATTATGAGATGTTAAGTCATTATCTTGAGATACTAAGTCATTATTATGAGATACTAAGTCATTATTATGAGATGTTAAGTCATTATTATGAGATGTTAAGTCATTATCTTGAGATACTAAGTCATTATTATGAGATACTAAGTCATTATTATGAGATGTTAAGTCATTATTATGAGATGTTAAGTCATTATTATGAGATACTAAGTCATTATTATGAGATGTTAAGTCATTATTATGAGATGTTAAGTCATTATTATGAGATGTTAAGTCATTATCTTGAGATACTAAGTCATTATTATGAGATACTAAGTCATTATTATGAGATGTTAAGTCATTATTATGAGATGTTAAGTCATTATCTTGAGATACTAAGTCATTATTATGAGATACTAAGTCATTATTATGAGATGTTAAGTCATTATTATGAGATGTTAAGTCATTATTATGAGATACTAAGTCATTATTATGAGATACTAAGTCATTATTATGAGATACTAAGTCATTATTATGAGATGTTAAGTCATTATTATGAGATACTAAGTCATTATTATGAGAAAGTTTCTCATTATTATGAGATACTAAGTCATTATTATGAGAAAGTTTCTCATTATTATGAGATACTAAGTCATTATTATGAGATACTAAGTCATTATTATGAGATACTAAGTCATTATTATGAGATGTTAAGTCATTATTATGAGATACTAAGTCATTATTATGAGAAAGTTTCTCATTATTATGACTTACGGAATAAGTTTTTTTTTTTCTCAACAGTGGCGGGAATGGGCTTCCTACATACCCGTTTTTACCTGGTGTTTTAATACATCCACTTTTAACCACTTCGGTCCTGAAATATTCGATCGGTCTATGTGCACGTAAATATATTGGCTTTTTCAGATCTTTCTATCTAATGGACGACATAAGCTTGTGCAATTTACATAAGAACATGTCTGGAGATGATGGAAAAACATACGGAGACCTTTTGTTTCTGTTCTGATATCTCCAAGACCACGCTAAACACTGTGAGTGCCTGCTAGAATCAGGAATGGTGAGAGAACATTGTGCTTGGTACGTGTTTCTTCAAATCAAACTTGTGTTTTCAGCCGACAAAGTTTAAATCCCATCTGACTAGAGCGCTTCCCATAATGTTTACGTGTTTGGTCAGTAGGAGGAGAGTCTTTTGTGGAGCTTCAAACGACACGAGCTTATGAAAGCAATCCGATTGCATGCGTTTTTGACTACCTCTGGAAGTGGACAAGCACAAAATGTTTTATAGATCCCGTTTACACCTGTGTTTAGCATCGTCCACTTGTGATCCGATCGACTAAAACGCATCTTAATATCAGGTGTTTACAGGGCTTTAGTCTGGGACTAAGTTTAACGGATTAGCTCACTTCTAATCATTTACTCACCCCCATGTCATCCAAGATGTGTTTGTCTTTCTTTCTTCAGTAGAAAAGAAATTAAGGTTTTTGAGGAAAACATTTCAGGATTTTTCTCCATATAGTGGACTTTAACGGCTACCAACGGGTTGAAGGTCCGAATTGCAGTTTAAATGCAGCTTTGCCTTTTTTTGTAAAGGCCTTTTGAATTTACACATTCGACTCTTGCTCGGTACTTCCGCCTGCGTCATGCGTGACCTTTCCAACGTGATTACATAATGTGTGGCGCATCGCAGAGCAGTGCAAGATGTTGTTACAAAGTATATCATTTTTTATTTTTTTTTGTAAAATGACCAATTGTTTCACTAGATGAGACCCTTATCCCTCATCTGGGATCAGGTAGAGCTCTTTGAATCTGCACTGAAACTGACATTTCAACCCATTGGCAGCCATTGAAGTGTCCACTATATGGAGAAAATTCCTGAAATGTTTTCCTCAAAAACGATAATTTCTTTTCGATTGAAGAAAGAAACACATAAACATCTTAGATGACATGGGGGTGAGTAAATTATCAGGAAATTTTAACTCTGAAGTGAACTAATCCTTTAAGCCTTGTCTGTGAAACCGGGAATATCCATATCCTGAGTGAATGGTCCTTTGAAAGCAGCTCGCAAGGTTTCAGTACAGAGCCACAATGTCAGACGTGCTGTTGTCTTCTAAGCCCTCTAATACTTTAGAATGCATGCATAAAGATGTTATGCATCTACTGATTCTCATAGCAGTCTGACCTAGACGTGTTTACATAAACTGGAGGAATAGTGTTGGTTAACAAGAGCCCTTGTCTGTTTCTAGACCTGTTCAAGTACCGGCTGATCAACAGCAAACTCATCAACAGCACCTTTCTGCATAACAAGGAGGGTTGCATGCTGGATTTCAGCGATGAGAACAACGCCTACATGATCTACTTCGTCAGCTTTCTCGGCACACTTGCTGTCCTGCCTGGGAACATTGTGTCTGCTTTGCTCATGGACAAGATCGGACGTCTAAGAATGCTGGGTAAAAAAAAAGAAAAAAAAAAAGTTGCATCAGAGCTGAACTAGTTTTGGAGCTTTGCATATGAGGCAGTTTCCCTTTAAAAAAAAATCATAAACATTTGTTCTTACTCTCCTCCTCTGGTACAGCCGGTTCCAGTGTGATTTCCTGCGTCAGCTGCTTCTTCCTGTCGTTTGGAAACAGCGAATCCGCTATGATCGCCTTGCTCTGTCTATTCGGGGGCATCAGCATTGCGTCATGGAACGCCCTGGATGTACTAACGGTGGAGCTGTACCCCTCGGACAAGAGGTGGGCCAAGTTCATATTTCTGTGATTACTGCATCTACCACAATTGCCCCCTTTTCTCTGTGCATTGTATTAAAACAATGACCTCAGTAAGTATTTGGACACTTGCACGTCTCCCCACACTTTAAAATGTATAATTGTCATGGAATTAGATAAAAACGAGATTCTTTAATGAAAAATGTTTTATACGAAATGAAAATGATTAGAAAGATTAATAGATCAAACGTATGTCAGTAATTTTGTGCTGCATTGCCACTGCAGTGCAGATCAAATACATCACATTTTAGGGGATGTCTAAAAATTCTCAGTCAAAATGAATGAAGTCTCAGTGGTTCTGCCAATGCATTATTTCTAGGAAAATATGTTGGCAGTTCCTGCTTAACAATGTGTGCTCTTTAGCACCCCTAAGAGGGCATTTGATTTCAGAAATGTTTTGACCGTCAGATAGATTGATTCATTGATTCTTGAGCAGCAAATCAGCATATTAGAATTATTTCTGAAGGATCTTGTGACACTTACTACATTTTAGGACGTCCTCAGACCTCAGTCATACAACGAAAAGGCGTCATGCTTCAGACTAAAAGGCTTCAGTCATTGGACAAACAGGCATCGCGCCTCAAACTGAAAAACTTCAGGCATCAGACGAAACAGCCTAAGAATAAAAGGCATCGGATGAAACAGACTTTCTTTTTTTTTTGTATAAGTTTCTATTGGATCTTATCCCATCATAATGCCATCCATCAGTTATATATAGTTATTTTTTATATATATCTGTAATTATTCCCAAATTGTGTATGTGTGTGTGAATTATAGAATCTATCTATTGATGGTATTCATGCAGGCTATATTTATGTAATCCCTTAGCAATGTTCTTTGTTATTATAGCAGATAGAGAGAGAGAGGTCAAAGGTAAGCTATATATTTTATTCTTACAGCTTTAATTACACTGGTTCGGTTCTATACAAAACATGGTGAATTTCAAACCGGTCTGCACAAAAACAGCAATTAACTGAATTAAAATGTAATCGAGTCTCTGACAGTAGGTGGCGCTGGAACAGCAGAAATAAAGCGGTTTCCGTGTACACAAAGCAGCTGTGCTTATTAGCTCCAAAGATTTTTTACTTCCCATATGAAATGGCTTTACTACAAATAAAACAAAAAACATGGTTGTTGTAGTTAACTATGGTATGGTTTTGCTACACTATAGTTTATGGTATTTGTTGTAAAACTATTGTTATACAAATAGTATCTATACGACAAAAAAATCAGTTACCACACTTGCTATAATCAGGGCTGGGTAGGTTACTTTTAAAATGCTTTTCACTACAGATTACTAAATATGTGCTTTGTAATATGTAGTAAGTCATTTGTAACATATTTCATGAGATTACCCAAGTTTTGTAACTACTTTAGAATACTTTGGAATACTAATAAGTATGTAACACACTCAAAAAAGGTAAATTGCATTTTATCTATTTTTTTATTATACAACTCTGACCTTTTTCACAGAATTGCGTGATATAAAGTTACAATTGTGAGTTATAAAGTCAGAATTATTAGATACAAACTCACGATATGGAGAAAAGTCAGAATTATGAGATATAAATTCACAAAATGGAGAAAAGTCAGAATTATGAGATATAAATTAACAAAATGGAGAAAAGTCAGAATTATGAGATATAAATTTGCAATATGGAGAAAAGTCAGAATTATGAGATATAAATTTGCAATATGGAGAAAAGTCAGAATTATGAGATATAAACTCTCAATATGGAGAAAAGTCAGAATTATGAGATATAAACTCACAATATTGAGAAAAGTCAGAATTATGAGATATAAACTCACAATAATGAGAAAAGTCAGAATTATGAGATATAAACTCTCAATATGGAGAAAAGTCAGAATTATGAGATATAAACTCACAATATTGAGAAAAGTCAGAATTATGAGATATAAACTCTCAATATGGAGAAAAGTCAGAATTATGAGATATAAACTCACAATATTGAGAAAAGTCAGAATTATGAGATATAAACTCTCAATATGGAGAAAAGTCAGAATTATGAGATATAAACTCACAATATTGAGAAAAGTCAGAATTATGAGATATAAACTCGCAATATTGAGAAAAGTCAGAATTATGAGATATAAACTCTCAATATGGAGAAAAGTCAGAATTATGAGATATAAACTCACAATATTGAGAAAAGTCAGAATTATGAGATATAAACTCTCAATATGGAGAAAAGTCAGAATTATGAGATATAAACTCACAATATTGAGAAAAGTCAGAATTATGAGATATAAACTCACAATAATGAGAAAAGTCAGAATTATGAGATATAAATTCACAAAATGGAGAAAAGTCAGAATTATGAGATATAAATTCACAAAATGGAGAAAAGTCAGAATTATGAGATATAAATTCACAATATGGAGAAAAGTCAGAATTATGAGATATAAATTCACAAAATGGAGAAAAGTCAGAATTATGAGATATAAACTCACAATAATGAGAAAAGTCAGAATTATGAGATATAAACTCTCAATATGGAGAAAAGTCAGAATTATGAGATATAAACTCTCAATATGGAGAAAAGTCAGAATTATGAGATATAAACTCACAATATTGAGAAAAGTCAGAATTATGAGATATAAACTCACAATAATGAAAAAAGTCAGAATTATGAGATATAAACTCTCAATATGGAGAAAAGTCAGAATTATGAGATATAAACTCACAATAATGAGAAAAGTCAGAATTATGAGATATAAACTCACAATATTGAGAAAAGTCAGAATTATGAGATATAAACTCTCAATATGGAGAAAAGTCAGAATTATGAGATATAAACTCACAATATTGAGAAAAGTCAGAATTATGAGATATAAACTCACAATAATGAGAAAAGTCAGAATTATGAGATATAAACTCTCAATATGGAGAAAAGTCAGAATTATGAGATATAAACTCACAATATTGAGAAAAGTCAGAATTATGAGATATAAACTCGCAATATTGAGAAAAGTCAGAATTATGAGATATAAACTCTCAATATGGAGAAAAGTCAGAATTATGAGATATAAACTCACAATATTGAGAAAAGTCAGAATTATGAGATATAAACTCACAATAATGAGAAAAGTCAGAATTATGAGATATAAACTCTCAATATTGAGAAAAGTCAGAATTATGAGATATAAACTCTCAATATGGAGAAAAGTCAGAATTATGAGATATAAACTCACAATATTGAGAAAAGTCAGAATTATGAGATATAAACTCACAATAATGAGAAAAGTCAGAATTATGAGATATAAACTCACAATATGGAGAAAAGTCAGAATTATGAGATATAAATTCACAAAATGGAGAAAAGTCAGAATTATGAGATATAAACTCACAATAATGAGAAAAGTCAGAATTATGAGATATAAACTCTCAATATGGAGAAAAGTCAGAATTATGAGATATAAACTCTCAATATGGAGAAAAGTCAGAATTATGAGATATAAACTCACAATATTGAGAAAAGTCAGAATTATGAGATATAAACTCACAATAATGAGAAAAGTCAGAATTATGAGATATAAACTCTCAATATGGAGAAAAGTCAGAATTATGAGATATAAACTCTCAATATGGAGAAAAGTCAGAATTATGAGATATAAACTCACAATATTGAGAAAAGTCAGAATTATGAGATATAAACTCTCAATATGGAGAAAAGTCAGAATTATGAGATATAAACTCACAATATTGAGAAAAGTCAGAATTATGAGATATAAACTCACAATAATGAGAAAAGTCAGAATTATGAGATATAAACTCACAATATTGAGAAAAGTCAGAATTATGAGATATAAACTCACAATAATGAGAAAAGTCAGAATTATGAGATATAAACTCTCAATATGGAGAAAAGTCAGAATTATGAGATATAAACTCTCAATATGGAGAAAAGTCAGAATTATGAGATATAAACTCACAATATTGAGAAAAGTCAGAATTATGAGATATAAACTCACAATAATGAGAAAAGTCAGAATTATGAGATATAAACTCTCAATATGGAGAAAAGTCAGAATTATGAGATATAAACTCACAATATTGAGAAAAGTCAGAATTATGAGATATAAACTCGCAATATTGAGAAAAGTCAGAATTATGAGATATAAACTCTCAATATGGAGAAAAGTCAGAATTATGAGATATAAACTCACAATATTGAGAAAAGTCAGAATTATGAGATATAAACTCACAATAATGAGAAAAGTCAGAATTATGAGATATAAACTCTCAATATTGAGAAAAGTCAGAATTATGAGATATAAACTCTCAATATGGAGAAAAGTCAGAATTATGAGATATAAACTCACAATATTGAGAAAAGTCAGAATTATGAGATATAAACTCACAATAATGAGAAAAGTCAGAATTATGAGATATAAACTCTCAATATGGAGAAAAGTCAGAATTATGAGATATAAACTCTCAATATGGAGAAAAGTCAGAATTATGAGATATAAACTCACAATATTGAGAAAAGTCAGAATTATGAGATATAAACTCTCAATATGGAGAAAAGTCAGAATTATGAGATATAAACTCACAATATTGAGAAAAGTCAGAATTATGAGATATAAACTCACAATAATGAGAAAAGTCAGAATTATGAGATATAAACTCACAATATTGAGAAAAGTCAGAATTATGAGATATAAACTCACAATAATGAGAAAAGTCAGAATTATGAGATATAAACTCTCAATATGGAGAAAAGTCAGAATTATGAGATATAAACTCACAATATTGAGAAAAGTCAGAATTATGAGATATAAACTCACAATAATGAGAAAAGTCAGAATTATGAGATATAAACTCTCAATATGGAGAAAAGTCAGAATTATGAGATATAAACTCACAATAATGAGAAAAGTCAGAATTATGAGATATAAACTCTCAATATGGAGAAAAGTCAGAATTATGAGACATAAATTCACAAAATGGAGAAAAGTCAGAATTATGAGATATAAATTTGCAAAATGGAGAAAAGTCAGAATTATGAGATATAAATTCACAAAATGGAGAAAAGTCAGAATTATGAGATATAAATTCACAATATGGAGAAAAGTCAGAATTATGAGATATAAATTCACAAAATGGAGAAAAGTCAGAATTATGAGATATAAATTCACAATACGGAGAAAAGTCAGAATTATGAGGTATAAATTCACAATATGGAGAAAAGTCAGAATTATGAGATATAAATTTATAAAATGGAGAAAAGTCAGAATTATGAGATAAAGATTCACAATATGGAGAAAAGTCAGAATTATGAGATATAAACTCTCAATATGGAGAAAAGTCAGAATTGCAAGCAAAGAAGTTGAGATAGAATTCTGAGATTCAAACTCCCAATTGTAAGGAAAAAAGACGCAATTACCTTTTTTACAATTACAAAGAGACTCACAAACAACTATCACAAAACATGAATACAGTTGTGGATCATCCAGTGATGACAGGACAGTGAAGATTCAAGGGTTTGTACATTTTTTGAATGCGGAAACTTTTATAAATCTAGTCATTAAGTATATGTAAACCACATTTTGTTGTATTTTAAAAACAAGTATTTCGTGTGTTACATGTATTAAACCATGGTTAATTTTCATAAACGTTCATGATAGTTTGCAATGCAAGCTAGTTGCACTGTGTTATTTAGTTAACTTTTCATACATGTTAATACAACTAGTGAATAATACAAATTTACAAGTGGGATATGTTTTATACAACTTAACGGTTAGAAAACTGTGTGCATGTGACGTCACATTGAGGCAGGGGAAATTCACTCCTTTCTATGTCCTTTTTGTTTCATCTGATGCCAAAATGTACGAGACCTGACACCTGACGTTGTTTTTCTTGAGACCTGAAGTTTTTCAGTCTGAGGCGCGATGCCTGTTTGTCCAATTTTAGTCTGAAGCATGACGCCTTTTATTGTATGACTGAGGTCTGAGGATGTCCTAAAATGTACACCGTACTGAAGACTGGAATAAGGGTGATGAAAATTCAGCTTTGCCTCACAGGAATAAATGACATTTTAAAATACATTAAAATAGAGAAAAGTTTTTAAGAATATTTCACAATATTGCTGTTGTCAAATATATACAGCCTTGGTGATCATTTTCAAAAACATTACAAAATAGTACCGTCCCCAAACTCTTGAACGGGAGTGTAGATATATAGATAGAAAGAAGGACGAATGCATCGATGGATAGACGGATCCATTTCATGTCATTTTTAATCTTTTTCTCCATTTTTTTTTCAGAACTACAGCCTTCGGGTTTCTGAACGCCTTGTGTAAGTTAGCGGCAGTTCTGGGCATCAGCATCTTCCAGTCGTTCGTGGGCATCACTAAAGCGGTGCCCATCCTCTTCGCGTCGGGGGCTTTGGCTGTCGGAAGCTTCTTGGCTCTCAAGCTCCCCGAGACTCGCGGTCAGGTGCTTCAATAGTGCGCTATCCCAGCCAGCAGATGGCAGCGTTTGAGTAGGGAATGCCCGACTTTGTCGCCCTCCCCCAAACCCTGTCCGTGAGTGAGCAATGCTGGAAGCAGCCGAAAACAAATCCCACATTTACCGATATCTTCATCCCTCCAATTTGTGCAATTGCATTCTAATTTCATTTTAATTTGATTTCATTCAAATATGTTCCCTGCTGATATCTCATTATCTCACAGGAATATTGGAGACCGTGTGTGTGTGTGTGTGTGTGTGTGTGCGTGCGTGTGTAGAAAAACTGCCATGTTAAACACATTCCAGATTTGCGTTATGGTACGAATGTGAAATTTAACGTTCATTTTGACTTTCCCTTTAATCTTCATCCAAGCCATCATGCGGTTTGAAAACCATCACTGAGGCCCCGTGAAATCAGTAGATAGATACATTTGAATGGACAGTGTTGATCTCGTGGTGCTGGTGATGGTTATTGTTGTTGCTTTTCTCTAGTCCTTTGTGTCCCAAGAATTGGTTTCAAAAAGCGTGCGATGCCGCAATTGTCTGCTATGTCGGCTCAAGCACTCTTCACTTTTTAGATGTTTTTCTGCTAACATCACATTACTGTAGACAGTGTATCATTGGTTCACTCCTTTTTCGTTGTACTTCATCTGACGAATTCGGTTGTTCTTTCAAAATGTCTGATTATCGACAGTGTTGTGCATGCAATGAAGCGCGACAACTCGTGAGAATATGCTTGAAGATAGTGAACATAACTGAGGACAGCGCTCTGTATTATGCTACTCTACCCATGATTCTTTGGACATGATGTAAAATATGAGATGAGTGACATGATTTGTACGGTTTTTGCCACTATTCATATTTTGCATTATTGTTTTATGTCATCGACATATTGTGTTCCAGCGGTAGTTTCAGTTGCGTCCCTTTTGAATGTGCGCAAACATTGAGACGAGCGTCACATTCGCCCCGTTCTCGTTCAAAAAATCCATGGAATACGTGAAAAAAAATCAAAGGAAAAAATAAAAATGAAGCACAATGTGATTTGATCAAAAACAATAGGTTTATTTTGATGATTATGTAAATTATGTATTGAATATAAATATATAAAAATTAGCTGTAATTCAAGTCTGTCTGTTTGAACACTCAAACTATTATTAAATATACATACATACATATATACATATATATATATATAAGAAAAATATTTACATGTTTTAATCTAGTATCAACACAATGTCTTAGATAGATTCCATTCGATGTATGTATATACAGTTTTTCAGTTCATTAATTTTTTTTATCAAAGCAAATATAGGAAAAAATGTCTGAATAAGTCCACTGATTTGCAGCACACACAAATGCCCTCCTTCATGTTTTCTCTTGTGTTCTTGTAAAGAAACAGAGGTATATCGTCTGTATGTGGGTATGTGTGTAAGTATGGAAGTACGTGTGCTTGCATGTGAAATGTTGAGTGTTCTCTGAATATTTGTATTTATTTATATAACTGTTTATGAGAGTTTGATTTTATAGTATTTTTTACTTTGAGTATCTGTAGAAACAGATGTAGTGCCACATGCAGGGTGAATTTTTTTGCTGTATCATTGTTGACCTGATGTTCAATTTTTGGTGACTTGGTAGCAGTAACTGAATATAGCATCAAAAAGAAGCGAAAGTCGAAACTAAAAACGATGTGTCGTAACGTTTGACGGGAAGCAAAAACCATGGCTAGCACTAAACCGAGTCCAATTCTGCTACATTTTACCAAGCACAATTAATACTAGCTCCATGTAATATCATGGAAAACTGGTGTAATAACCAGATATTGAAGCAAAAAAAAAAAAAAAAAAAAAAGGTCAGAGAAGACACAACCCCACCCGGCTGGAGGCTATAATTCAGTCCTGTCTCTTTTAAACACAGCCAGCGCTTACACAACAACAGTTTTTGGTGTCATTCAACGTTCTTTACTGCCATTTTGTAGGATAGCAGCCATATTATGTGCTCAGAGTAGACACACCATACAACCAACCATTTTTCGATTTAAAAATACTTCCACCGAAGTGGTTACCAAACACAAACCATTCATTCTAGGCACAAATGTAACTTTCAAGCGCTTCAAATGTTTCTAACAGCCTTGCATATTATTAGTTCAATTGGAGAAAATGGCGGTGCCACGCGTCACATAGTTTCAAAATGAACTGTCGTAGAAACTGCCATGCCTGCCGTGACCTTCGGTCACCAGTAGTGTCACAGATGCTGTAGTGACAATCCCTATGTGTGCCATGTGTGACCGTGCGCATCTTTAATTGCCAAATGTTTTCTACTTCCTCGGTTTGTACCGGCAGATCTCTCATCACGGCAGAAAAAAAACAAACATGATTTTTAATACACTGACGTCCCAGCAGGGTGTGAAGATCCACGCAAGCGAATAAAGAAAACGTTTTAAGGCTTATATCTCTCAATCAGGTGTTTTAACGCACTCGATGCTCTTGCGAACGGTTCAAATTCGAGAACGCTTGAAAAGATAACTTTGGTTTGTCATTGAACTCTTTGTACGCACAACCAATCATGGGTTAATCTAGAACTTATTTGATGTCACCGTTGAAAACATTTCCAAACAGTCCTGCAGTTCGTAGCCCTTCATATGGTCACTTCTCTTAATGTGTCGCTGTTGTTCCCTTACGTCATAATTGCTGTTGTATGCTGTGAATTACAGTAACTAATCTCAGTGAAGCTATGACTTATCTCTGTGTACAAGCGGTCCTGGATTTGGTGCACGTCAACACTTAAGATTGTGTACTGGTTGTAAGACATTTGGGTTTTGTTACAGGGTCTTTTGTATTTCTAAACGTGCTCACTTAGCAACAATCAATCTTGTGTGCAAAAAGAAATCAAAGCAATAAGTGGTAAACATGTTTCGCTCTGCCCCCTAACTAATGGGCAAGAAAGGACACGAAAACGTCCGCTGGCCATATTTGATGAAACAGCAGTTGAAAGAAAACAGGCCAACATCCGTGTACTCTACAAATATACCATAGGTCTTCTGATGCTTTTGTCAGTTTCAATGTATTACCATAATTTAAATGTGACAGAGAGTTTATCACCTTATCATTGTACTGTGCTGTAGAGATTGTAGATGTTTGTATGTAAATGAATAAATATGTGGAATAATAAAACAAAAAGATAAAAATGTGCAACATGAGAAATAGAGTACTACTGTATGTTGTTCATTTTGTGATTTGTTTTTTTGTACATGAGAATGGAAATGTTGCCATTATCGCTGAATATAGAGACTATTCCGTCCTTACCAAAATGGTTCTGTATTACAGTTTGTGAGAGATTTACTTTTTCGTTTTTTGACTCGTAATCAGGGGGTTGGACTGCGCTTGTGCCGTTAAAACTGTCCCTCGGTGGATTGAAAACATATACAAATAATAAACAAATGGTATAATGCTTGAATAGATTATTTGAGTTCCTTAATGCACCACTCGGACAAACTTGGCGCGTTCCAATTGACCCTTCGCAAAGACCCGCCCCCTTTAGTTACTGTCGCTATGTCCGACAAGCCGTGCGCTCTCACGCCACACATCATGTTCTCACGCAGTGAAAAATACATCCTGGAGCAAAGAGGACACTGACAACATATGAAACAGTTTCATATTTAATATATCGTAATTTTTTAAAGAAGTTTAATCAATAAATAGCGTCTAGTGTCTCTTAAATGTGTCGTGACAGATCGCTGTAGCTCCTCGTGAAGCGATCATCTCTTCATTCTAGTTCATTTATAGCATCAAATAAACATGAATGAACATCAGAAGGAATGTTGTTTCAGACGTGAGTACACACAATTTTTCAAGTTCAAGTTCATCAACGTTAATCCACTAACTCCGCTGATTGCTTTGTCGGACAAAATGGCAGATTCGGGGTTATGATTGGTCAGATCGCCTGTCAATCAGTCCAACTGTTTGCGAAGGGTCAATTTGCGTACTTGCACACTGTTCCATCACATTTTGTAGTATAAACAGTCAGGGTAGTTTACTCACACTGAAAATTCACACTGAATAATACCCGGATGATGCACTTATTTAACCAAAAAAACGAAGGCTGTGTCCGAAAGCTTAGGCAGCTGACTTGTTGCCTCGTTGCCCGATCAGGCAATGACTTCAAAGGCAGCAAAACTGATTTCGGACATTTTTCTGAGGCAGCGTAACCGGTTTGATGATCTACATCAAAATAGAGAGAGCTTTGGTGAGAACTAAGGGAATATTGGATTATTACAATAGTAATTTCTCACTAGAAAGTACATCAAAAGTGGAAAAGGTTAGTCAGAAATGTACTGTACATTTACACACAAACCCACCACCAACCGCAACCTTCAGATGCCATCTTTATTTTTTTTTTTAGCTCAACTGTCATCGAATGGAAGCACGGGATTATGGGATATCAAAGGCAGCAAAGGATACATCCAAATCGATCAGATGAAGGCATCTCAGAAGACGGGGACTTCAATGTTGAATGACAAAAGAACCTTAATAAATTCATACACTACACGGTTGAGTACATAGTGTATAAGTATATAGTTTATAACTTCCTATAGTGTAGAGTGCCATTTGACACACATTTCATTTGCATAGCATGCTGAAGATAAAAAAAAATCTCACTCTCTTTTGTGAAACACAAACATATGTTTTGCAGAAGGTCCAAAGCCCCGTTTCGATTTAAATGAAAACACTGTATTGCCATGCTCAATAAAAGGGTGGTAGCAGCATAAAATATGGCATATTTGCTATATTTCATGTCTTCTGTAGACTAAACAAAAGAAATAAACTGAAGATCAGACATTTATACGCCTATATTAGGTCAAATAAACTGGGAATTTTTCAGACACAATCAAAATGTTATCTAACGCACCCCAAATTATTTAAACAAGACTTTTCATATAAAGCAATTACGTTTTTGTAAATGTAGGCCAACTTCTGAATGGTAAATCTACAATACAGTGATAAATAAGTAGGCTCTTTAGATATTTGTGGTTACGTTACGTCAACTTTCTATTGCTGTAGCCTATATCAACAAATGGTTTTGTAATTTTAGTGTGTTACTTGTTATATTATTCAATGTAGTGGCGATAAACAGCAACAGTACTTATAGTAAGATTTAATTGCAACTATACAGGATTGAGGCAAAACCTGAGGATAAATAACAGTAAATTAAATGTGCCACTTATCGAATTGTGTTTTATTAACATCTACACCTACCCCAACCCTAAACCTACCCTTACAATACTGCAAAAACAGTTATTAAACAAAATAAATACATATTAAATGGCGCAAAATTGATGTGCGCATGCCCAGTGGCCGTAGCTGTGTCTCTTCTAGTCTTAAACACAACGGACTGATATCATGCTGTTGCTATGGAGACGTTAATTGATATCCCTCTCAGGTAAATTGGCGCCAGATTGAAATACGCGATATCACCGAATTGTAACCGAATTTTGAAGTGAGGCGTTTTCTGAAAACGATATTATTTAAGTAACATATATAGATATAGATATAGATATTTATAAACCAAAAGGTTTTAATATAACTAAAACAAATGTAGAACAGTGCCACCAATCAACTCTCTTTCTAGCCGCTAGATGGCAGTAGAGTCATTTAGGGTCGCGCGCCATCTAAACAGCGAAGTAGGACGCGAATGAATCTCTTCCTGTTTGTTACGCGAAAACAGCACGCTGAAGACGAAAGGTGAGTGAAATTGTTTTCACCAATGTGTCACTTGTCATTTACTTAAATAAACGTAGGCTAGAAATGTTATTTTAAAGAGCAAGTCGAGCAATTTCGACTGGCTGTCATATGAAGCTGCGAAACTTTGCGACATCAGTATATAAGGCTAATTTATGAGATTGAGACGAGCATGAGATTTCAATCGCATGTAAACAAACATAAACACGCAGTGTTTTTCACTTCTGCTGTTGGTATTACGGGTGTTTACACCGTTTCATGCATATTTTGGCATCGTTTTGGATTGTCACGTGCAAGATTAGGTTACTATAGCAACAGCTCGAGCGGTAAATGATGTTTTCTTTAACAATTAATGGAGCATTTTAAATTATTATTGTTTTTTTTCTGAGATTATGAGCTCTTTTGCCAGTTTCGTCTCACTAAACTTGTGACATTAAACTGTCAGATTATTTTTCAAGTGTTTCTTCGTCGTTTTCCTTTCCATCATTGAAAAGTTTTAAACACAGCTGGTTGGAAATATTGGGAAAATTATAATCGTCGACATCCTCAATATCTCAAAAGATTTAATATATATTGTATTGTAAAGATTGTATGTAATATTCTGTCTGTGTAGATTCTTGCATTTAACAAAGGTAATCCTTGTTTGCTAAAGGTAAAAAAATGGTAGTATTTATGATGATTTCTGTTATTTTTGATGTCTTCGTTTGTCTTAATATAAAACATCCAAGCTTTTTGATAGTATTATAATGATTTATCAACTTTAGCTCTCTTTATTCCTGCTCAATCGCATTTAAACAAGCTGGAACAGTATATTTCTGAAGGTCTGGTAAAGCTTTTTAAAGAAATGAACCAGATGGAAAAGATATAACATCTCTTTATTATAGATTTGCATATCACAAATCTGTTACCGAATGCTTAAGTTTCTATTTCTAGGTTTAAAGTCCTTAAAGTCGGCATGAAATGGAACTTGTGATCGTCTTTTCTTCTCTGTTGTGATGTGTATTTGAGTGAAACTGTCGAACAAGAAAAATTGGGGATTTGATTTTGACCTTGGGGAATTTACCCTTCGCAAAGACCCACCTCCCTTAGTTACTGTTGCAATGCGCTCTCATGCCACACATCATGTTCTCACGGGGTGAAAAATAGGGGAATAGGAATGTTGTTTTAAGCGCGGGAAGACGTGAGTACACACCATTTTCAAGTTCATCAACGTTAATCTACCAACTCCCCTGACCGCTTTGACGGACAAAATGGCGAATTCGGGGTTATGATTGGTCAGATCGCCTGTCAATCAAACTGTTTGAGAAGACTCAAATTGATTGGATGGTTGTGGTTTGCTATTGGTGGGTCTCATGTGAGCGACAGGTTGCTCCGCCCCTTGTGCCAGTAAACATGTCATCGTGAGAGAAGAGATGTCACTGCAAGAGGGAAAGGAAGTGATTTTGATTAAAGAATATGATGCACACAGATAAATCATTTATAATAAATACTGCATTAAAATAAGACTTGTCAATTTTGATTTCATGGGGACTTTAAGAAGGCAAATTGCGCTTGGGATGCAAAATGACAATCTGGGTTCAACAAATTACTCCCTGACAAAAGTTTCTCATTGATCCTGCAGGTGATCTGATGCTGTCCGGTGCTCTCCGCTGCCTGCGTCCCTCATCCTGCACCCTTGCCTTATCCAGACAACTGGCCCATCACTGGCCCCACATGGATCCCAGTAGTCCCCGTCCTGTAGAGTCCACCATACGGACCAAACTGACCCAGGCCCTCGAACCTGAGCACCTGGAGGTCATAAATGAGAGTCACATGCACGCTGTGCCCCCTGGCTCAGAGTCGCACTTCAGAGTTCTGGTGGTGAGTCCTCAGTTTGAGGGTCTTTCCCTCTTGCAGCGTCATCGGCTTGTAAACGAAACCCTGCGGGAGGAGCTCAGCACCTGCGTTCATGCCCTCGCCATCCAGGCTAAGACGCCCCAGCAGTGGAGCAGCAACCCCAGCCTGGCCAAAAGCCCCCCATGCATGGGAGGATCCAAGCATGATGACACAATGACTGAGAAACTGAAGGCAGGTCGAGACTGACTTTGACACAAAAACTGTATTATAATAATCAGATATGAAGTGAGTTAATTAGCCTTTGCTTCATGCAGATCTTTCATGTGGAGCTGACCGACACTCAATATTTAAATGACTTCAATACAAACTTTAATAAATGAAAATTGTTTGTATTGGCTTGGACTGGTGACGTACAATATTAAAATGTAAAACATCAAAAGGAATTGCTTATTTCGTTAGATCACTTTTATTTTTGGTTTCAAATTTGACATTTTTATGGAAATGTTTTTTTTTTTGTTGTGACTATTATTTCCAACTTGTTATATGGTTACTTATCAAGATGCACTATTAGTCCAAAGTTTGTAATAATTATGATTTTTATTTATTTATTTTTTTTAAAGCCTCCTATGCTCACCAAGGCTGCATTTATTTGATCAAAACAGTTAAATATTTCATTTTAAAATAACTAATAATTTTAACTAATAAGTTTAAATAAATAATAATATTTTTTTTGTCATTGTTGGAAAAAAAAATTCTGCTTAATTTTTTTTGAAACTGATACACTACCGTTCAAAAGTTTGGGGTAGTATTTAAAAAAAATTATTCAGCATGGATGTGTTAAATTTATCAAAAGTGACGGTAAAGACTTGAATTTTATAAAAACAAATATATAATATTACAAAAGATTTTGATTTAAAATAAATGCTGTTCTTTTGAACTTTGTTCAACAAAAAATTATCATGTGTCGTGGTTTGCATAAAAATATTAAGCAGCACAACTGTTTTCCTCATTGATAATAGGAAATGAGCAACATATCAGAATAATTTCTGAAGGATCATGTGACACTGAAGACTGGAGTAATGATGCTGAAAATTCAGCTTTGATCACAGGAATAAAATACATTTTAAAATATATTACAATAGAACAGATTTTTTAATCTGTATTTATATTTTGCTATATTAATGTTTTACTGTATTTTTGATCAAATAAATGAAGCCTGGGTGAGCATAAGAGACGTTTTTTCAAAAACATCCAAAATTGGTATTCTAAACTTTTGATATACAATAAAATTGACAAAGATCATTATTCTAAAAAATAAATAAATATATATATATATTGACTGCTGAATACTGCAATTGACCAATCAGAATCAAGTATACCAGAGAGTTGTCTAACAAGAGCAGGTAATTTTATGTTTCTGACTTCTAAAACTGGATGATATTCTCAACTCTACTGTATCTGGCAGAAATTGTGCCACCAGAGGGCAGCAGTATACCTATAACATGATATCTGGAGTGGGTCCTCTTTCACTTAAAAGTGACCCCTGGTTATGTAATTGAATAAAAGCGGAGCTTAATTGTTAGCAAAAACAAGCTCGATCTGTGTCTGACACCTCCACAATTTGATCTGGCATCTATCTTTGTGGATCCCCCACCTCAAACACATCTGATAGAAGTTTATTTATTTAGATAAGCAGTGGTAAAATGATTCATTATACTGTAACAACAAATATACTACAGGCTCACAATCCTTAGGTCAACTTTCATAATATAATACTCAATACAAATATCAACAAGTTATAGAGGTGATGGAAATGTAATAGACAACCTGCAGAGAAACACTAATCTGTGACAGGAAAAAATAAATAATTCAGTATCTAATGACAATAATGTTTTTTTATCATCAGAATCCACACACCAAATCAAATTGTGCGGCTTGATTTTTTTTTTTTTTAAATCAACACACAATTTGCTGTGTGTATAATAATTTGGCACATGAACTTTTTCTTCTTTGTTTGATATGTTAACTTAAACCATTACACGTCTCTAGAAAATTCACATGGGCTGGTTCCGGCATTTCATGGGGAAATATATTTGTATGATATCCACTAAATTGTATAAATGACTACAGAGCTGTGCGATTTTCATGTCTCTCATATCACAATATGTACTTTCTTCTCACAGTTTAAACTCAAATCGGTGTTTCATGCGTGTTTTTTATTATTATTATTTGGTAAATATTCGTTGTGGCAAAATCAACTTCCACTTTGTGTGGGGGTCATGTTTACTTATTTTCTCTCATTCTGACTATGAGATTTAGTTATGAACGTGCAGAAAGCGACACTTAGAGAATAATCTACAGTATATGTAGAGTTTAGTATTAAATATACTCTACCTTTCAAAAGTTTGGGGTTGGTCACTTTTTTAAGTTTCTTATGCTTATCAAGGCTGAATATATTTTATAAAAAATACAGTAAAAACGGCAATATTGCAAAATTTAGATACAAATTAAAAGATCTGTTCTGTTTGAATATATATTGTAAAATGTAATTTATTCCTGTGATCAAAGCTGAATTTTCAGCATCATTACTCCAGTCTTCAGTGTCACATGATCCTTCACAAATCATTCTGATATGCTGATTTGCCGCTCAAGAAACATGTATTACTATTAATATAATGTTGAAAACAGTTGTGCTGCTTCATATTTTCGTGGAAAACTTTTTTTGATGAACAGAAAGTTCAAAAGAATGGAATTTATTTGAAATATAAATCTTTTGTAATATTATAAAAGTCACTTTTGATCAATTTGGTGCATCCTTGCCGAATAAAATTATTAATTAAAAAAAAAAATGACTGGCACCCAAACTTTTGTGCGGTGTGTACTTGTTCGCTCACAGTGATGGGCAGATTACTTACAAACTAATCCATTACTGATTACAAATTACATGATGAAAATTGTAATCATTTATCACATTCATTTGAATAGAATAATCTTGCATATTAACATACAATGTGAAGAGAAAGAAAATGAATCCCACTTTTTGTTTTCAACAAAATGAAGTGCATTAAACATACTTTATCAAACTGGGGTTTGCGTAGAAACTGCTGAAGGTTCAGAAATGTGTGTTTAAAATAAAGCAAACCAAATAAAACGCTTACCAAAAATATCTCAATTTTCCATGTAATTATAGCTTAGTGGCCGTTCTTGTGCAACTCTTTCAAGACTTTCAGCTTTTTTTGAAAAGAACATTTAAATTAGGAAGAATTTATAAAATGAGAATCGGTGCCGTTTATAATCATAATTGCCATTTTGTGAATATTAAATAATGTAGTCTGATTACAAGTATTTTCAAATGTGATAGAATCAAAATTACAAGTATCTAATTTTAGGAATCCGATTACATACTCCGGATTTCATGTAATCAGTTACAGCGCTGTTGGCTGAATTGATCCTTATTATTGACAGTATAGCTTCCCGAGTCTCGTGGATGGTTTGCTGTCGGTGGGGATGACGAGGGGACAGAACTGTGCTTCATCATTATGGAGTCAAAGGAAGGTAAAATAGGTTTCCCTCCCGAGTTCCTCCGTGCGGAACAGATGACTCCGATCACAAAGCCAACAACTGGTGTCGTCGTTTGACTGGAAAAACAGCTACACGATCATTTTATGGCTCTGTCCATTAGAGAGAGCCCTGGGGTGATCCCACACAGGTCAAACCAAAGCGCGTTTAACGTCCGCTGTCCCAGGAGTGCACGGACGTTCCTGAAAGCGTGATTTGTGTGCTTGAGTTCCAGGTGCGGCGGTGCCTGAAAGATACATGATTGTGATGCAAGCCAGAACAGGAAGCCCTGTAACGCAGGTGGGGCCTGGGAGGGTTATACGGCCTAACGCTTTCCATCCACAGAGTGGCCGAAGGCTGATGTATCCCGAACGGGGTCACCAGGGCTGCCAGGGTGGCGTGGTTCAGTGGGAACCGGCCTGGTAGTGCGTCACAGCGGGGAGAGTGATGGTGCCAGGCCTGGCTGGGACCCGGGACGGTGCGCCGTTCCCGCCAGCGCTTGATTTACAGGCTTGTGCTCGATCTGGGCTCCCTGACACAGCTGACCTCTCTAGGTTGAGGGTCAATAGGTTAGGGATGGGAGCACCAAATGGTCGTCTGAAAAAGCTCCTATAGGGGCTGGCCGTCTCTATGGAATAGTCGTCTGTGCCATTCCTCCGTCTGATGCCGTGTTTGTGTACTGTGGGGGGTGATGCGTACACCATTTGCTGGGAAATGTTCACATTTAATCACTGTCTGTGGATCATCCAAAACATTCTCAATCTCGTGCTTATGTAGATTCAAACCTGAAGTATTCTATACTACTTTTGTGCTATATTCCCAGTACTCAATAAATATGTAATAATATTGTTATAATATTGCTGATAATCTTCCCCCTCGTCTTATCTCAGATTTCATTCATGATCCAGCATGCGTAATACAGCTCATTTCTTATACATCTTTGTTTGTATATACACGTGTCTTACTGAGCTTAAAAAGATGTTTTTGAAAAAAAAATGAACGCTTTTATTCAGGAAGGACACGTTAAATACAGTATAAATACAGTTTCAAATATTTCAAATAAATGCTGTTCTTTTGAACTTTCTAGATTTATGAAAGAATGCTGAAAAAAATGTCCACAAAAATATTAGGCAGCGCAACTGTTTTCAACATTATATTAATGGTAATACATGTTTCTTGAGCAGCATATCAGAATGATTCCTGAAGGATCATGTGACACTGAAGACTGGACTAATGATGCTGAAAATTCAGCTTTGATCACAGGCAGAAATTAAGTTTTAAAATGTATTCAAAGAGACAACATTTATTTTAAATTGTAATAAAATTTCGCAAAATTACAGATTTTTTTGTAATTTTTTAAATAAAATATCTTACACTAGGTGTAAGAATGTAAAAAATGCTGCGTTGAAAATGGACAAACCCAGCGATTGGGTTCTTTTAAGTAATTTTGGGGTAGTTTTATTTAACTCAACTATTGTTTAAAAATGACTGTATTGCTTGCTTAAAATTAACCCAAAATAATTTGGAAATTGACATTTAATAAATAAACATTTATTAACAAGTTTAATTAATAGTAATTAAACAATAAGCATTTATTAATTTGCTTATTAACAAATGTTCATCTTTTGATTGTTATTGTTGCCTCTCGTAATGATTTACTTTCCAACCTATTTTGGGTTCATTTTAAGCCAGCCATATTGTAATTTTTAAACAATAGCTGGGTTAATTAAAACTACCCAGCAGTTTAACCCAATCACTGGGTTTGTCCATTTTCAACCAAGCAATTTTTAGAGTCTACTAACCCCAAACTTTTGAACAGTAGTGTATACACACATAATATAGTAAATGAGTGATACTATTTTTAGGATTTTTCTCGGACTGTTTGAATCTTAATCCACTTTCACTGCATGGCAAAGAACAATTGGGACGTCTGCATAACATCTAATTTTGTGTTTTACAGAAGAAGGGAAAAAAGTCAGGTTTGGAATAACGTAAGGGTGAGTAAATCATGACACAATTCCTTTAAAAAGAGTGTTGATGCTTTGTGTCGCATTTATCCATCATATTCATGTGTGTCTTTGCTCAAAGCAAAGTTTGCATTGTTTTCAGATTTCTAACAAAGAGTTGAAGCAGTGCATTCAGAGAGGATATTCTCTGCACTGATTGTTTATCCGTTTTGGAGGCAAAGTAGACAATTAGATTTAGGTGAGGGTAATAGCTCATTAAGTCTTTTTAATTTGGAGGATTTTTTTTTTTTTTTCTTGTCCGGCTGCTCGGCAAACGAATGAGACTAGTGAAAGAGAGCAAAGACAAAGCTGAAATGGGGAGGACAATATCCTTGTGTGGGAGAATTAGTTACACTCAGTAGTCCAAGTATTCAAAGCAGAGAGGAGATCAGCAGGGATTAAGACAAAGTCTACACAGGTGGGTGATGGGGGTCACATGACAGGACATTACCTCGTTTGGGACATTAGCGAGTGAGACAGGATGATATTTGAGTGTTATTTAATGACGTGCCTCATGGTGAAACTCAATCTGATGCATACCACACTAATAAAAACAACAAAAGCCTTGTAAATCTTTCCCTAAAATGTATTTAAAATACAATAGCTCTTTTAAAGTCTACACAATCCATAGGAAGAGTTCATAAAAATCGGAATGTGTCTGGAAAAATTTGGATTCAAATTGACTACATTTTTACTTCTTGAAAAAGTAACATCAGAGTTAGGGGTTACTAGTTAAATATGAGAAATAGTTTATTAGTCGAATTGCTTAAAACTCTCCTCGTGTACAAAAATACATCTATTTGAACTCTGGGTCAAAGTAACACAGCCTAGTCAAATGCCCTTTAAAAACCACCATTTTAACGAAATCTCGTTATACAAGCACACTTCATAAGAACACAAAAGCTAAGCGATGACCCCTATTTGAATAAAGAGCACACAAACAGTGACTGTCCAGAATTGTGAGGAAAAAATTGCAACACATTAGTGATGGTTTCTAATTCCCCTCATTAACTTTGACCCGAAAGAGCCCGGGATAATGTTCTTCACCTGGAAATCTCCCACTCAGGGTCTAATTGTGTGAACGCAGTCAGCAAAGGACGGACGTGGAGGTCATCTGCCCAAAACAGGCCAGTGAATGGAGGGTTAATCTGCGGCGGTCCAGATGCGTGGCCCGCTGAAAAGAGTCAAAAGCGCCTCGCACCAGCTCAGACAAAAAACGTGATCTATTGTTGGCGTGTCAGCCCCGCGTGATATATTTTATCCTACACGCATGGACAGAACGGATCTGTGATTATACAAGCGCCGCGCTCTCTCTCCGACCGCGTCCGCTGAAGAAGTTCTGGACACCAGGCCATTTGACCTCTGGGTCTTCTGGTCTTTGTTCCAGATGCCCTCTGTTTTTCACCCCGCTCTGAACCCAAGGCTCCAGTGTTCCCTCTCAAAATAAAGAGACGGGGGCCCTGCGGTTTATTTTCATTAGTGCTTTAAAACGAGGCCTTTGAGAGCGTAAAAGGCCAAATGAAAGAAAGCCTTAATGTGGTGATTAGGGGTTAAATATAACATTTGAGCAAACAAACCTTGAGGTTGGCTGAGGGTTTACTGCATTTCCTCTCAACCCTTTAAGTTTAACACACGATCTGCTTCTCCGTGCTGGCAGCTGATCTCATGTAGAGATTGTCAGTGTTCAATGAGTTTGTGAAGGTGAATTGAAAAGTACAGCACACACACACACACACACATCTCCTGTTTCTCACTTGCCATACATTAGTGCTGGTTTGGTTAGGAAGAGGTCCGCTCTGGTTACAGCCCTGAGGTGGTTCACACCACACTACAACCCCTGACCCTAAGCATTAAACTTTGGCACGTAACGCACCCGCATCATTTGTGAATGATACCTCAAATCAAGTAGCCAATCGTACAAGTCTATTTGTACAATTTTCACCTTTAAATCAAGTATACTTGCTGAAGGAGGTACCTGAGTCATATCTAAAGACATAAAGGTCCTCATATAATAGAGATTTGAGGGTGGGCTCTCTTATCAAGCACCTAGCAACAACATAGGAATGTCATGGCAACCACCCAGAACACCCTCTATGGTTAAAAGAAAGTACTTTTTTTTTCAGTGAACCGGTGATGCCATACATTCTTAAAAATAAAGGTTCTTTATTGGCATCTGTGGTTCCATGAAGAACCTTTAACATCCATGGAACAAAACTTTGAACAATATTAATAAGGTTCCAAATGTTGTTTTCTTTTGATATAGTCATTACATTTTATTAGAAAAGGTGTATAAAAATGGTTTTAAGGATATTATATATAAATGGTTGAAAAATTACATTTGTAATAGAAGACAGTTATTCTAGAAATGCTAGATTACTCTGTGGGGTTCCTCAGGGCTCTGTTCTTGGACCCTTACTATTTCTTATTTATGTAAATGATTTGTCAAATGTTTCAAATATGCTTACTCCAATAATGTTTGCAGATGACACAACTTTACTTTATCTTTCTCACTCAAATTTGAAATAAAGAATGCAAATGCTCATTTATGCTAATTGGTTTAATTGAAATAAATTGTCTTTAAACATGAAAAAATCTAATATTATTATTTTTAGTTGTAGAAAATTATACCATAAGAATTAATCAAAAGTAACAATTGAATCTACTGAGGTGCCTCAAGTGTCAACTACAAAATTCCCAGGAGTTTTTGTTGCCGAGAGTTTGAGTTGGAGGGGAAAAGCTGACTAAGTGAGCAGAAAAATACATAAATCTACCCGTATAATAGGGAGTTGTTACTACAGAATGTATTCTTACTCTAATTATAGTTTAATTTATCTGTTATCTTGATGCAACCACACACATTTATATATTTGTTATTGTGATTTAGCTCTTTCTTAAATTTAGTTTCTTTTTTTCCTTCTTCGTTGTTTAGGTGGACGATTTAAATAAGCCCTTTTGGGTTTTCTGCTTCTCCCTGCATAGCATATAGATTGTACTTTTTTGGTTTTATTGAATATATTTTATATTCATTTTATGCAAATAAACTGAAACTATACTAAAAAAGAAAAAGAAAATGTTGGGTTCCTCAAAGAACCTTTACAGTGATCAGTCCTTAAAAACCCATTTTTCTTCGTCTGAAAAACATTTTTCCATGCTTTTGTGCATCGGTTTCATGGATGTTAAAGATTCTTCATGAAATTATAGAAGCCAATAAATAATCTTAATTTTTTTAGAGCGTACAATATATTCGCAAATGTTGCATGAGCAGAACCATCAGAAAATGTAGTTCAGTTATCGATTGCTTTTGCGTTCAGAGCGCATTTCGCATAAACTTTTAGACACGAACTGTGAAGGTTCTTGACCGTTTGCAAAACTGACAAACAGCCCTTCTCGGAAACCCTCCACCTCACCCTTCACTCACACAAACTAAACCGCCCCACATTCATGGCTTTTTGTTTGGACTCGTTTGACCATAAAATATCCTGCATCTACCAGCAGAAATGCATCTTGCTCTTTGACATGCTCTTAAGAGCATTATCTGAGCAGCTTTCTGACAGCCTGCAATCATCTGGTCTTATACCTGAGGCTCAACAGCTCGGCAGTCAGGTCTAGGAGCGGTTAGGTTGTTTATTCCAGGTCAGTGATGATGGTAAAGAGGAAGATGAGACAGATATGGAGTTTTACGTTTGGAGGTATTGTTAGTCAGGTTGGATGCCATATTCTTAGATGTCATTATTGACATAATATATATATATATTATACACAGGGGAAAATAACCATAAATGTGAAAATAACTAATACTGTTTTGAAATGGCAGGTAAAGAAGTAAAGTAAATAAAGAAAATTTAAAATGAAACAAAAGAATGATAATGAAAGTTTTAGGTTATGTATTTCTGAAGTGAATGCACTTTTATGAGAGCAAAAACAAACAGTTTCCTGTCTGCTCAAACTTTTTCAATATGAAGAATCAAAATATAAAGTATTAGTATTTGCTGACAACAAGAAACATATGTGAGCGTGTCCTACAGAATTTCATTTCGCTCTTTTAAGTGGCTTGCTCCGGGGCGACCAAGTAGGTCAAGAGAATTGACATGAGGTGAAGAGGTTCACAAAAGCGTGAGGAGAAGGTCAACCGTAAAAATCCCCCCCCACTTTGGTGTGGAAAAGGGTGGGACACAGAGACAGGAGACATGGAGGCTGAGTTAGAGCGAACACTCTTGTCAATGTTCTCTGTCGACCCCCAGTCAAAACTACTCACCCCTGTCGCACCCCTGCTCAGCGCTGGCAGCGATGGGCAGTTTTCTCGCGCTTTCCTCGCGTCTGTACCGGCTTTCGGTATGAGTAACTTTGAGCCCAAACAAAAGGAAACATGTCTTCTTATCCCAGCAGAACAGTGGGAAGAACTGATCCATGCAAAACGTCAGATATCAACTATTGTACATGTCCTCCCACCACTTTTAGAAATTGTGTGTGTGTGTGTATAATGCATAATGTCTATGAAAAATAACTAAAAAAGTTATTTTTTGTGAATGTTCGAGACTTCCGATTAATGAGCTGCTGTAAATAACTAGAAGAATAACAAAGTGCAGTAAATGATAAAACTATTTGCGTTACAAACCAGTGTGTTTATATTTATGACAATACACTCTCAGAATAAATTTTACAAAAACTGTCACTAAAACCTTTCAAAAAGTACACCTTTGTTCCTAAAGAGTGCAGATTAGTTCCTCAAAGGTACATATTGGTACCAAAAATGTACATATTAGTACCTAATTGGCTAATACCATATTAGAACCTTTTGAAAGGGTACCGTCCCAGTGATAGCTTTTGTACTTTAAAATAATATGGTAAGAAATACCAGTTTGCAGTTTTGTACAGCTCAAAATAACAAGAAGCAAATGACACTGAAAGCCAGACACATTCAATTTAAAAAAATAGCTTAAATAATAGAAAAACACTATAAAAAAGGTAGTACTATTTAATTTGATATAAATGGATAAAAATAATATTAATATAACATTACCTTTGCTGTCATATAATGTTTAAAAATATTTTAAATATACTGATAATTTAATAACATGGTTCAATGTCATTTTTAGCATGCTTAGCGTTATAATGTTGTAATGCATAAAATGAATTTTTTTTATCTGCCATTTATTGATTTATAACTTGAAAGTTGGCTTTTTTTACGAGCCATAATTTAACATCTGTAGTAAAGTGTGTAATTAATGTGCAAAAAATGTTTTCAAACAGGTTTCCCGGACACTCCCCCCCATTGGTCGGACAGACAGATGGCCCCGCCCCAAACCCACAGCACTGGTTAAGGTATTCTACCATTTTTCTCTGTCCGAACAAACAGAGCAATGTTTTGTGTTGACTTTTCAGGTGAATCAACCTACGAATTGTTAATTTATAGTTTTGTCTGCATATTAAATTGGGATAGCGGAAAGTTAAGCACCGCTCTGAATTTGGTAATTTCATTTACCTCTAGTGCAAGCCTGACATGCCTCGATAGCCCAAAACTGTCACCCAAAGCGATGACAGTGTCATTTACTGTAAAGAGCTGTCACATCAGAGCCTAAAGTGAGAGCCAGCACTTTTTGGGAGGTGTGGAAAGGGGAGGAGATGTTAAAGGAGGTAAAAGAGAAAGGTGGTGGGTTAGCTCCTGCTCCTCCTTTTTGTCAGGGGAAAGAGGATGAAACCTGTCATTAGGAAGGTTAAATGAAGAAAGCCCTCAATGGGGAGGCCATTGTGTTGGAGCAGTGAGGAGGGTTAACTCTTTAGTGCCTCAAATAACGTGGCTTGCTGCTTTGTGGAGGGCTGAAAGAGACAGAGGGGGGCCAAACGGAGGACCCGGCGCTAGAGAAAAGCCCTGTGGGCCGGGCCACAGTGGGGGTTGACGGGGAGGACAGGGACCTTTGGGGATTTTTTCATCTCTTGTTTTTCTTTCTTTCTTAGCAGCTCATCCAGAACCTGCAGTTTTAGAAACTCCCTGAGATGGTTCATTCTCGGGAGGTTCCTCTCCCTTGTGTTGAAAAAACGCTCCGTGAATGAATGCATAGTTCGCATTTAAGCCTTCCTTCAATGCACGGATTAGAGATTTGCTCATCACAGTGTTAAATGCTGTTTGGGGTCAAAAATCTGTTGGATTGTAGAGTGGCATCATAATGACCTCCTTCACAAACTGCTGAAACTCAGATTGAGCTAACGAACGTAAATAAATATATGCACCCATGCAATTCGATGGGGTTTGGTGCGCCACGGGTCCATTGTAGTCGCTGTGTTTGTGTAATTGTGCGATTAACTAGTGGACTGTTTTCAGAGGTTAATAGGGCCTTTTTAGCAGAAATAATTATAGATTTGGAAGATACAATCATGCCAGAAATCTACAGCTATAGCCGTGGAAAATGAACCATGAAATGTATCTGAATCTTAAAGGGATAGTTCACCCAAAAATGAAAATTGTGTCATTAATTACTCGCCCTCGTGTCGTTCCGTAAGACCTTCGTTCATCTTCTGATGAAATGAAGATCTTTTTGATGAAATCTGAGAATTCTGTCCCTCCATAGACAGCATTAGAACTACCACTTTGACGCTTCAAAAAGTTCGTAAAGAGATCGTAAAACTAATCCATATGAATTGAGCGGTTTAGTCCAAATTTTCTGAAGCGACTCGATCGCTTTATATGATGAACAGATTGAATTTAGGCTTTTATTCACATATAAACATTTATCAACTCACACCTCAGTTGTGGAAAATGGAAGCTTAAGCATGTTTGCTTGATATGCGAGAATCAAGCTTCGGATAGATTTTATTCTCTCTTGTCAAGCAGGTTTGGTTGAGCTTCCGTTTCAATGTTTATATGTTGATAAATTCAATCTGTTCATCATATAAAGCGATCGTGTCTCTTCAGAAATTTTCGACTAAACCACTCAATTCATATGGATAAGTTTTATAATCTCTTTAAGAACTTTTTTAATGTCAAAGTGTCAGTTGTGTAGACTGTCAATGGAGGGACGGAAAGCTCTTAGATTTCATCAAAAAGATCTTCATTTGTGTTTCGAAGATGAACGAATGTTGACGGGTTTGGAATGACATTAGGGTGAGGAATTAATGACAGAAATTTCATCTTTCGGTGAACTATCCCTTTAACCTTTACTGTTATTATTTTTTTGTTTTTTTTTAGTAGTTGGCCCACACAGAATCTGCATATTTTGTCAAATTTTCTGCTCATTTTGCATGCATTACAATGTTTTTTTTTACCAGAAAAGGAAACTGAAACATTCATTTACATGCACTTTTATTCATTTTCCATACATTTCTTCCCACACTTTTGCTTTGTTCCTGCTAAACGAGTGAATGAAAGTGCAAGCTTTTACATTTACAAGGCTTCTTTTTCTTTGTCCTCTTGGCTTCACAAAGCTTTGATTCATACCCCCTAGCTTTTGAAAGCCGTACTCCATGATATTTTGGTATATCCGCTTTAACTTGACCCTCTTTGTGAAAAAAGTGTTTCACAAGTTCACATAATCTATAAGAGTGATAAGGGTAAACACAAGTGTGTTTGGCACAATGGAGGGGCTCTTTCCCCTCCAAATCTAACAAGTTGTAAAGGATAATGGATTGTGAGTGTCGCACATCAATTGGCAGGATCAGATGAATAGTTCTGCCCAAATTTAAATTTGCATTGTCTTTCATGCCTCTCGGTGCAACTTAAGTTTGTATTTAGAAGTAAAACTTAGGTAAAAAATGTCTTTATATTTGCTTTGATACATTTTATTGTACTAAACTATGTGTCGCGTGTGTTAAGTGGTCATTATAAACAGCTTTTGTGAGTGGACTCTCCTTATCGATTCGGATGGATTCTCTTAATTTACCCAGAAATTTAGCAAAAGGGTCCAAATATACTAATAAAGACTGTAAGATCCAAAAAATAAACAAGGATAAGTGTTGTTAAAAATGTGTATTAATCTGCAATCACAAATATTTCTTTTGAGTTGAGATTTCTTAGAGAATGCACAAGTTAGCCAAAGGTAATTTAAAGAAAACGAGGTGTTTGGTTCGAACTGAAACAAACTTAACTAGCCCCATTCGAAAAAGGCTTTGGTTTAACATCTAGGGTCACACTTGCCATTTGCCTTATAAACCTATTTGGCCAATTAGTGACTTCATTGAATGGCGCTCATTCAGTGCTAGTGCAATCAGTGCTTCAGTAGCTCAATAAAAGCCCAGTTTAGCTTGATCAGGATTTGCTCCTACAGAGAGCAGAAGCTGAGGTCATCAAAAGCCCATTTAAACCATCATGCAGTGCCAGCATTCTCATCATACAAAATAAAGACAGCTGAGTCTTGCAATGCTCTGATGTTTCTTGTTAATGGGAACCTATGTGCTCTGTAGATGAATGACCAGAGACAAATTGAGGAGCAAGTGGAAGTTTGTTAATGAATACTTGCTGCAAGACTATGGTGCGTTCCTAGTTTGTCGACATGCCAAAAATGTTCAAATGTCAAGTCAAATGAATTTGAGCTGCATGATAGTATAGTTCACATTTTACGGCAAAACTGTTAAGAGATTTTGTGTGTGTGTGTATATATATATATATAGTGTTACGCATTAACTTGAGTCAATGTAATCAGATTACTTTTTTCAAGTAACTAGTAATCTAATGCATTACTTTTTCAATTTACAACAAAATATCGAAGTTACTTTTTCAAGTAAGTAAGGCAAGTTACTTAGTTTTCACATTTATTGACTCACAGCTCTCTGGTCCAGATGTTGAGAGAATTAAGTAAAGTGCAGAGGTGTTGTTTGCGCTGTGTAAACATGATGGTTATTATATTTCTAGACTAAATGTAAACATTTAATCTAGTCATAAATAAGCATTTCCTTCAGCGTGAGGCTTTTTTATTTCACTTTTCATGTGAAATGGTCTTAACATTTGCCAAAAACAAAACTTTTTTTTATTAAAAAACAAACAAGCAAGCCCAGCCCAGAAAAAAGTAAAGCAAAAGTAATGTAACGCATTGCTTTTCATAAAAAGTAACGCAATTAGTTACTTTTTTAGGGTATAACACAATGTATTTCTTTTAAGAGTAACTTTCTCCCACACAGTACATCGCCTTACCAAAGTTTACTGTATAAAGTTGGAAATACTTATATGTCCAAATTTATATAAAGAGCAGGGTGATAATATCAAAAATCAAAAGTCAGACAATTGAGATTTGCGATATAGCACATATTGCTTTACGTGAGTTGAAAAAGTTGGATATAATATACAGGTACTTTATACAGCTGTGCGATACATTTAGCACTATATATTGTATGTATTGCTTTATATGGTCATACTGTTTGTAAGTAAATTAAGATGTACTATAAATCCAACTTTTATTATTTCTGATTTTGCCAGTATAACAATGAAGCATTTGAACTGTTGGGTAAGATTTTATTTTTCAGTGCCATTGTTACACTTGTTACATGTAATTACTGTAGTAAAAACTAGAAATTATGCATAATTACATGCAATTAACCCTAAACTAAACCCTCATCCTAACATGTTGACATGTAGTCAATTATTATTACTCAGTATTTAAATGTATAATTACACTGTAATACTGACAAGTGTAACAAACATTTGCTATATATCAAATTATTTGAGTGAACTGTATGTATCCAAGTAAGGTTGGATATACTCATGGTAGTTATTTATTTAATTAATTCAATTGATTAATTTGTTATGTGGTGATATTGAAAATTTTGGTTTTGTTCAATTTATAACCTAATTACTAATTACTCTTCGTTAATGTGTATTACTGTCAGAGTAAAGTGCATATCAATGGGGGGGGGGGGGTCAATAATTTCACCCACTCCTACACTGTAAAAAATATTAAACAAAAATTATGAGAGTATGTTTTTTCATGTTTTTACAATGTTTTATGTCTTTGTGGGTCCAAAAAAAAAAACACATTCATGTTAAAAATTCAAAGTGTTGAAATCTGTTTCTTTGCAATTAATTGTGAAATTTACTTGTCAGTTTCTAAGTAAAATTGTTTCGTTTCAGTGTAAGCAGTTTATCTGAGCTGTAAGTAGTGGTGGCATAGTACACATTTATCATACAAATGTCACACTTGAATATTGTAGGTTGTATATTGAGTGTCGTATCTCCATTAAAAAGGTTGCACCTTTCCCCAGTGGAGGTTGTTGTTTGTGGCTGGCTGTGAGAGGAGGGTAGCTAATCACTTTCCCTTCTGCCTCTTCACTGGCTGGAGTGAAAGATCACAGCGCTCGCAGGCCGTCCGGCCCACTGGAGCCCACAGCTCCTCCTCGCACTATTCTCTCGCTCCTGGGGAGGCTGGTCGAGGCCGCTGAGCCATTGACCGGGTGAATGATGGCTTCATAAGGCAGCCTGTCGCGGGTGGGACTGTCGTGAAGGAATGTCATCCCACTCTCCCTTTAGGCAGGAGACAGATGCGGAGGCTGAGCTGCTTTCCCATGATTCCCCGGGGAGAGCGTTAGGACAGGTTCTGATGCTCCTATTGTGAGTCGTAGTGTTTGTTTCTGTGTGCTTATGTGACGCACAGGCGTATGTAGCCATGTGTCATTTTGATTCCGGCTATGCAAAAGGGGGGCAGTGCCCTTTTTGATCAGGGATGACCATAATAACCAGTTTTGCGGTGTCCTTCTCTTTCTGCCTCAGGGCTTTTGGGGCGACGCCACACACTGGTTTCCCTCTGGCTCTCCATTCAGGCTGTGGCTCTCTAAGCACAGGCGTAGAAATCGGCTACATTTAATCAGACACGGTGTGGAGGATCAGGAGAGCTTTTCCTTCATTGATTTTCCACAGTTAAGGATCCACCACACTTGGTTACTAGGGTTGAAAGGATTCCTCAAATAACAGAATAAATGAAAACACATGCTGTCTTTACAGATTTTCGACTTCATTAATCCGAACAGCATAATTGAAGGTACATTTTATTACTCAGCGGTTGCTCTTGCATAGCTCTGGAGACTTAATGAAGATCTGTTATGTGTCATGTAGGTATCAACTAATGTTTGAGATACTTCTTGTGGAATTTCAAAAACCCCTTGAAGGTTTCCCAATCATAAAGATGAAACCATTTAGGGATTGTTTAATTTAAGGTTTAGTTGGAAGGTCTTTTTAGTCAAGTCAAAGAGAAAAAGTTGATGTAGCATAACTTAACTCCATTAAGTCTGCTATTTTGGAGACACCCAAAAATGAAAATTCTGTCATTTATTGCTCATCCTCATGTCGTTTCACACCCATAAGACCTTCATTCATCTTTGGAAGACAAATTAAGATATTTTCGATGAAATCCAATGGCTCAGTGAGGCCTCTATTGCCAGCAATGACACTAAAGACGTCATTAAAACAGTCGATGTGACTACAGTGATTCTACAATCATTTTATGAAGCGGTGAGAATACTTTTTGCTCCCCCAAAAAATCTAAATAACGACTGTTCAACAATATAAGGGATTTCAAAACACTGCTTCGAAGCTTTACGAATCTTTTATTTCAAATTATTTGTTCGGAGCGCCAAAGTCACATGATGTCAGCAGTTTTATACGTGATCCGATTCACTGATTCGAAACAAAAGATTCGAAGTTTCATGAAGCAGTGTTTTGAAATCATCCATGACTAGATATTGTTGAAAAGCCGTTATTTTTTTTTTTCGTCTCTTTATAATATTAAGGTTGAACCACTGTACTCACATGAACTGTTTTAAATACGTGTGTTCTGTTCAGATCTTGAGAGGTTGTTCGGTAACATTGCTGGTAATAGAGGCTTCACTGAGCCATTGGATTTCATCGAAAATATCTTATTTTGTGTTCCGAAGATGAACAGGTGTAGAATTCATGATATTTTTGGGTGAACTAACCCTTTAAAGTATCAACTTTTAGGAAAAGCACAAAAAAACCACTTGAGAATTCCAAACGTCTTGTGACTGTTTCCCGATGTTAAAGATGAAACCATTTAAAGGATCATTTGATTTTAGGTTTAGTTGACAGGCCATTTTAGTCTAGTCTAGCTGACTTTGTCTAATCTGAGCACGGTTTGCTTGACAATGTTAAGATGTGATAGTTGATAGTTTCAGAAGATGTTCAAAGTCTCAAACAGTGCTCAGATTGCACTGCAAGTCTGCCATTAAAAGACAAAGATCTCAAAAGGATGTCAAATATTTTGCATTAAACGTCTACTCATCTGAGCTGCTGTCCAAATTCATTTCTAGCTTTATACTAGACTCTGTCTCATTTTAGAAGAAACATCTCAGACAACTTAAAACAACTTTAAACTACATGAGGACACTGTTAAATCTGCTGTTTTTTAGACTGTTTGAGCAAATGACCATATCATTTTAAATGTTTCTCTCATCTGGAGTTTCAGAAGTTTTGTTTGTAGTCTCAACTTTGAGATGTTTCTCCTAAAATTCCCAGAAGGAGAAATAAATTAGACACAAATGGGACAATCATTGCTGTGCAGTTGAGCTATAAAATTAATATGGATAGCAGCTCAGATCATTTGAGTTTTATGAGAAATGTTTAAACTCAGATAAATGCTCAAGACTTTTGATTGCATATTTTGGTCCAGTTTTAAACATTGTTTAAACATGATCACAGGTAAAAACATTATAAACTGGAGATTTAATGCTTGTATGTTTTATTGTGTATTAACTTTGTCTCAGATGTTGAATCACGGCAGAAAGTAAATATGAACAGGGACTGTGATCTCAGATATTTTGGTCTTGGATGAATTTAGTGACAGAGTTTGAATGTAACCTGAACACAGTTTGAGATATTGTTACGATAATCTAAAGTTGACGCAATATTGGACCAAAAGTCTCAACTCAACGCTTGAAGATATTAAAGATGTCCTATTTGTTATGAGCGCTTGGATGATTTATGCCAAAAAGGTTTTGTTTTAAAAGCCTGCATAATACTTCTGTGTTAACAGGTTGTTTCATTATTTTCTAGTGATTCAGTATGTTTTCAAGCGGCTTAATGCCGTCGAAATAAAAAAATTAAAACATAACTCAAACGATGTGAACCCCGAAAAGGTTCCTTAGCGCCTGACGGAACCCTTTAAGGTTCTATATAGAACCTGTTCTTCCAAGAGTGTATGTGTTTGTCCGTTAGGTATCGACCGCCCAAATTTCAAGTAAAAGGGAAAAGTAACAAAGCAAGATAACCGCTTGACAAAGTGAGGCAGTATATCAAATGGCACGACACTCACTCAACAGTCAGTTTGTTGTCGTGCACATGAATGGAACTAAAGCTGTGCGCACACACTCGCAAGGCAAGAATTACTCAGACGCACTACAAGAAGCCTTTTCAGTCAGGCTCAAACACTGATTACATTGTAATGGTGCAATCAAAGAGGAAAATGACAGAGGAGCTCCATAATACACCACTCATAATGGTCAGATGGTTCAGAAAGCATTGTGCGAAGCTTTTAAGTTGCACTAGTCTGTGGGCAGTTGAACAGGAGAGGGGGAATCGCACTTTTAAAACGCTCCCTTGAAGTCACAGACTATTAGCCAGATATTATACGTAATTGTGCTCTGTGGATCACAGGAACAAGGGGTATACATTGGTAGGAGTCATCCCGAAAGTGTTTCTGTGTGTGTGTGTGTGTGTGTGTGTGTGTGCGAGTGTGTGGGAGGGTTGCAAGAACAGGAGATTTTTTGTGTTGGAGAAAAAGAGCCTTGGACACTTCATCTTCTCTTCTGTGCGCTGCCAAAAAGGCCAGAGGTCAAATGTCAGGGTGAATGAAGAATTCCGAGCTGCATGCCGACAGATCGGGTTTCAGGGCCGGGGGAGGGTAGGGAACAGCCCTAGAGCAATAGGTGCCAGTATATGTGTGAGCTTTTCTGAGCAACTTTTATTTAAAACATCTCCAAACTGCCCTTTAGCTCTGAGGCTTTATGAGGTTTCACTCAAAGTTGCACATATTTTATCCAGACAAGAACATTTTTGCCTCCGAACGCATGATTTCCCAATAACCGCTGACCCCTATGTTACGCGTCGAACTCTGTTAAAACAACAGAAGTAATTAGTTTAAATGCGCGTTTCAGTTGAATTACATTTTTGTTGAAGTATTTGGAAGTTAAAGAGTTGTTCTTATTATACTGAGAATACTGAACATCAGTTTGAAGAAGAAAGCCAAACTTATTTCCGCACTGATCAATCACTCTGAGGAAACAATGAGATTTTTATTTATTCATTCATTTTTAATTTTCCTAAAGGATGAAGACATTCAAATGAATCTTTTTTTTTCTTTCTTCAAATTAAGTGGGTTAATTTTTACCTTTCTGCTTTAAAACATCAAACGGAGGCAAACAAAATCAATCTTGTAACTCAACCCTGGCTTTTTGTTTGTTAGAAAGCTTAGTGTTGGGCTCTATAAAGGATAAACAGCTTCAGTCTTCTATATTAGTCTCTCTATTGTGAACTCTGTAAATGATCATCATCCAACATGTGCTCTGTGTCTTAGGAGCGACTCCTATACTCCGTTTTTTTAACGACAATTGACAATTATTGTTTTGATGATCTAAATTGGTAACACTTTATTTCGATGCTCCATTCTATGAAGATGAACGAAGGTCTTACGGGTTTGGAACGAAACGAAAGTGAGTAATTAATGATAGAAATTTCATTTTTGGGCGAATTAATCCTTTAATATCTGCCTTTATTTTGATGCTCCCCAACAGACATTCTGTTGACTACAGGGAGTAACGAAATACAAGTAACTTAGTTACGTATTTAAAATACAAAATTTGAGTAAGTGTATTTCATTACAGTTACATTTTAAATGGGTGGTAATCAGATTACAGTTACATCTGAAAAGTATTTTAGATTACCAAAGTGATTACTTTGAATTTTAATGTCATTTAAACAGCAATTGGTGATTCTCTGACTCTGACAAAAGCGGAGATAAGTTTCATGTTTTAGACTGTTTTCATGTTTTGTGATAGTTGTTTGTGAGTCATTTTATAATTGTAAAAAAGGTCACTGCAACTTTTTCTCACAATTTGTTTTCCCCCTGACAATTGTGAGTTTGCATTTCACAATTCTGACTTCTTTTTCTCAGAATAGCGAGATTTAAACTCACAATTGAAAGTTATAACGTCAGAATTGGGAGATATGAACTTGCAATACTAATTTTTTTTTCTTGCAATTGTGAATTTAGTATGAGAGTTAAATGTCATAATTCTGACTTTTCTCAATATTGTCAGTTTATATCTCATAATTCTGACTTTATAACTCGCAATTACAACTTTATCACGCAATTATTAGGGAAAAAGTCAGAATTGGGAGATAAAAACTTTTGGTTTGTTCCACACTTATTAGTATTCCAAAGTATTCTAAAGTATTTAGATTAAGTTGCTAAACTTGAGTAATGTAATGAAATATGTTACAAATGACTTTTTAAAGCATGTATTTTGTAATCTGTAGTGAAATACATTTTAAAAAGTAACCTACCCAGCCCTGGTAACAACATGTCAACTTATTCTAACCCTAACAGTCTTCTAATAAGAGTTAATTTAATTGACATGTAGTTGACAATTTACATAACTAGTCGAATGTCTAAAAGTGGACCATCGAAATAAAGTGTAACCTTTAATTTAAATAGTTTAATCATGAATAATATTCCCAGAATAATTCATCATGAAACATTTCATCATCTCTGACTGTTCTTAACCCCACTGCTGTGAGTCATTGCCCTGTATAATGTTTTCTCACCCCCTCAAGAAAGTGCAGTTTTATCATAGTGGCATCGAATCTGTTCCAAAATCGAGTGAGCTGCGTTGCTTTCTACTCTTTATACGCCTTCTAAGGCAGCGTCCTAACTCAATTGGAACCTCATAAGTGACTGGTTCGGAGTGCTTTACATGGGGAACAATTTTTTGTTTTTTGATTTTTAATCAGGTAAAACAGTAGTTTTAATTAGATTCAACTATTTCTATTTTTGCATAAAGAAGCAAAAGCCTGCCTATGCTGCCTTAAAATGCTGCCTACATAGGGAGCTCACTAAATTTTGGGACAGAGCCATCCTCTTCACCCACCCACAGCATTGCATCCTCCACTACCAGTACAGATTGCCAGAATGAATCGCCTATAATGGGGCGTTTTACTGTATCACATATTTAACCTCTTTCATGGACCACCTGCTCTGCAAATGGCCGTGGATCATGAAGGACCCAAACAAGTTGTTGACGATTCAGATTGAGGTCCAAACCGCAGAGACTTGGCTTGACACCCAGCCCTCGGGGACTTTGAGTTCCATCCCTTCGAAGTCCAGATCTTGGACTAATGGGGCAGTTTGTGGAGTGGAAAAGCTTTGATGCTGGCCTTTTTAACAACATGTCCTTTCTATGATTGGGGTGAGAATTGGCCAGCAGGGTTCCAGGAGGAAAATGTAAACCATGGATTAGCTGGACTAATGACCCCTTGCCTGTCGTTGATGTTAATTAGCGTTAATTGGGGCCCCTGTGCGCTTTTAGAGGGTTTCGTAAAGAGATGAGGGGCCGTCCTGTACATGGTGGAGCTTTCAAATCCGCCCCTTTTGCCGCTTCTAACACCGGGGCAGGAGCACTTGTGCGCTGACGGCGTCTCTCTGTTTGTTCTTCACTCATTGTCAGAGCCGATTTGTTTTCGCCACAATGATTCCCATTCACTTGGCTTGATCTTCACAGTTATTCAAGGGGTCAGTTTTTTTTTGTGTGTGTGGTGGTGGTGGTGGTGGTGGTCGTAAGCTTTGATGCCCCCCATTTCAGATCCAAATCTGAGCTATAAGATGCCTTTTTTGGGGAGAGTTTGAATTTGCATACTCAATCCTCAATGGATTAGGCAGTACCAAACTATTGTTTTGCCATGCTTTACGCACCCGGGTTTCTTAGTGTGAAATGGGGCCCCAATTTGGTGGATTTTTTTTTGGGTGGGGGGCTAGCTAACACCTGGTATCACTTTATTTACCCTTGTCCGTCTCAGGTCTTGAAAGCTCAGGAACAGCGGGGCCAACGGGGCAGCCCCCGTGGACGTCAGGACTGCCTTTGAAGGGGGGAAATGATGCCCCACATTGGAGCCTCGCCGATGACTTTACCAGTACCGTGACCTTCGTGACCTCATATCCCCCTCCCCACAGCTGCTGGCCCCCATTGGCCTCCACTGGACTGCGGTGGTGGAATGAACGGAGAGCATTGGATGGGGGAAGAACGGCGAAAGGTCAACCGGTGGTCAGAAGGTTTTTATTGGGATTGGGAGGCAGAGGGAGAGGGAGAGAGAATGTGTTAAAGACCACCGTCTGAGATTTTAACTGCAGGGAATTTAGCCTCCCTTCTACGTGAAATCCAGGCGTCTTGGACACCGTGTCTGATGCAAGCGCAGATTCTTCACACACCTTTTGATTTTAAAAAGAATCTGGGCTTGCATTAAAATGGCATGCATTAATGCTGTGCATTTAATCAGCATGAATGTTCCCTGGGAGTTGAACCCATGACCTTGGCATTGCTAGTACTGTGTTTTACATGTTGAGCAACAGTACATTTACATTTATGCTTTTGCAAGACACTTACATTGCATTCAGCGTATACATCTGATCCATTCCCATGCATTCCCTGGGAACCGAACCCAAGACTTTGCCAGCGCCAACGCCACCAGGAATGCTAAATATAAATGTAAAATTATTGAAGGATTACTGCAAGCTATACTGAAGGTGAATCACACCTCTAAATCTCTTCCACTTCAATCGTAGTCCTATGAGACTTTGACTATTATAAGATAGACCAACTGAGGTTGAACTTTTAATCTGCTCCAAGATCAGCAGTGTCATTTTTCACGATTCCGCACGCTCCCGCTTCTTTCCTGTTTTCGGCCTCTTTATCTGCTGCTGGACTCAAAAATGACACGAACAAAAATGCTCCGCTAAAGATGTATCGATGCTACGTGTCAGCACTGTTCCACCCAGAGCATTTTTCGAACCTCCATGGGCGGGTAATGTGTGCTTTCCAGGAGGCCGCCATGTCGGAGAAAAACAGTGAGAAAACACAAGGTTATCTGCAGATGTGACCCTTTATGTCACGCTCTCTCTCCGCTAGAGCCGCAGCACGAAGTCACAAGGACTTTCCCTCCAGCGGGCCTGCTTGAGTAATTTATTGCTCCATCGCATGACTGAAGTCCGGGGGTAAAAATGGCCATAAACATCACATTATGGCAGAGAAGTTGGTGGGGGTGTTTAGCAAATCTGCTACAGCCCAGTATTCTGCCTTGTTAAGCTCATTGGTCACAGTCTTCCAGCCTGATAATTTATAATCAAATGTCTTTCTCTGGTGGCGCGCTCTACTTGAGCGCCAAGTTTTGTGTTTCAGCGAGTGGTAAAGTCCATTTCTCTGCCCGAAAGTTCAAAACAAAGTGCAATGAATGTGGAAAACGAATGTTTACCACCATTTCCTCACCATTTTTTTCAGTTTCTCCAGTCTCACAATACACTTCTCTAGACTTTACAGAGGAGACTGAAGCTTGTTGCCACACTTTGACACCATTAAAAACAAAAAAGCCATTAAACATTTCCATTATTAATCCTAGTTGCTCTTGTTCATGTTGGGCCAGCTAATATGGTGTAACACTTATTTGTTTCATTTGTTTACATTAATGCATTAACTAACATGAAATAACCTCTGTTAATAAAAATGGTCATGTTAGTTCACAGTGCATCTACTAATGTTAACAGACAAAACTTTTTATCTCATCAATGTATTTGTAAATGTTGAGCTTAAGATTAATAAATACTGTAGTGTAATTGTTCATTGCACTTTAGCATGTAAACTAATTTTAACAAATGAAATGTTATTGTAATGTGATACCACTAACATTGTTTCCACTTTTAATGTTAAAATGTATTAGTAAATTTAAAACATTTACCAAGATTATGCAGTGTTGTTCGATCAAAGATATTTATATAAAATTGCAGAATATGAAACACGTCATAACTTGACCTGACCTGTGAACATGACAAATACCCTTGTCTTAAGAACAATTTAACCTTTTAATTAAAATTGATCTTTATTGATATATTACCTTTATTTATTTTTTTGTCTGGTTCACTCCAACAACTATTGCAGAAGTCTTAGGAATGTTAGTTTGGAGGAAATAAAATTAAAAATAAATAT
>CM074300.1:5398357-5475857 GCA_037194245.1 Opsariichthys bidens | reverse complement strand
TCTGACACATGGATGCTTGTTCTCACGATGATCACACAATTCCATGTAGTTCCTTTAAATACAAGAGATATTGGCTGGCTGGCCTAGTGTTGTTCCAAAGCCACATGCTTATGTCATGAATAGATCACTTCATTTTTGACTTTTGGTCTGTGCTTCATACAAAGCTATTATCAGCTCACAAGTTGTAAGGATTACGTTTATGGTGTTTTTTTGCCCTTTTGGAGCTTAACAGAAATGATAAACTGTCCGAAAAGAGCTGATCCTTCATAAATGCTCTTTTTTGGTTCCACAAGAAAAATGACAGCTTACATGTTTGAAACAACATGAGTCACGACAGAATTTTTCCTTTAAAAGTTTAATTGAATGATATCAGAAAACTCTTAATTTCATTGAGACATTTTTAAATGTCATCACTGCATAGAATTACACATAATCACCATCCCCACCGAATAATGCCCTTGGTCAGTGTGCCACAGAATGATCTAATAGCCAGTCAAAAGGCTAATTGGGGGACAGGTAGGGTTACATGTGACAACAATTAGGCCAAGCTAAAGGCCAACTTTATGGCCTCTAGCGCTTGAAGTGCCGTGCTAAACAGGGACAACAATAACATCAAGTTCTTTTCTTTGCATGCTGCTAAATTGTGGACCATATGTTTCGTGAGCATATCTAAATAATTTATTCTCTTTCATTTACATTTATTTACTATATGCTTCATATTGAAATGTGTTTTAATTCATTGTAAATAATGCTGGCAGTGTTTTGATTGTTTTAATGCTATTGTTTTGCTCAGGCAGCAACACAAAGATGAATGTTTACTTTGCATGTAACGTTGGACAGAGAGGGTGGCATGACTGTTTAAACTGGTTAATGGAATACTGCACTTACTCAATGGAGGAAACGGCCCACGGTGACTCTGGAAGATTTTTACTGAGGTGGGAAAATATTTAATGATTCTCAATGCTGTTGAGGTGCTTTTAAACTGTTTTAATAGACATATTCAATATTGAGGAAAAAAAAAAAAAGTAACTAATTGCTTTATAATACATATCAGATGTGCTGGATTGCAGAAGAATAGGACACAGGAAGTGTTAAACACCCTCACTTCTGCAATAAATACAAAGAAACGCATGTGTATTGGCTCATCAGAAGTCAGCAGCAAAGACATTGGTGAAAAAAGTGAGATTAAATAATCTTGCCTGCATCTCGAGTGTGCCCAAAGATCTTGTTTAGCTGGTTCTGGTGTGTGTGTTTGGGGTTGGAGCTGAACTGTGCAGGACAGTGGCCCTCCAGGAGCAGGACTGGACACCCCTGGTCTAGAACTAAAATGACCATCATGTTTACAAAGCACACACAACTCCGCTGCACTTTCTCTCCACATGTGGACAGGAGCGGTCAGTCAATAAATGGGAAAACAAAGTAACTTGCGTTACCTGTTTTGAAAAACTAACGCAGATATTTTGTTGTAAATGTAAAAGAAATGCGTGACTTTACTGGTTACTTTAAAAAGTAATCTGATTACATAACTTGTGTTACTTGAAATGCGTTACCCCACACAATGGACATATTATATATCTCACTAACAAAGCAGTCTCATTTAGTGCCTGTTGCATTATGATTATTTTGAACTAGTGCTGCCAAATCAATTAATCGCGATTAATCACAACTAACATAAAAGTTTGTGTAATATATGCACACACACACACACACATATATATATATATATATATATATATATGACTTTTGTTAGATGCGATCAATCGCAATTAATCGATATGGCAGCCGTACTTTAAACATTTCTGTTACCTCAGTTTGACCTCTTTATTTAGTCATCCTAATCATGTACACAGTGTTAGGAATTTGTACACTTGATCATACTTCCATGCCTCAGACCAATTGGATATGTAAGAAGTTAACAAATGTTTCCTATAGGTACATACTCTTAAAAATAAAGGTTCTTTACTGGCATCTATGGTTCCATGAAGAACCTATAAAATCCATGAAACCTTTCCATTGCACAAAAGTTTTTATATATTATTAAAATGTTCTTTTAAGAACTTGACGTTTCTTTGGGGAACCCGAAATGGTTCTTCTATGGCATCACTGTGAAGGTTCTTTTAGAACCTTTATTTTTTAAGAGTGACGAGTTTCCTCATAAATATCATTTTCATTATATGACAAAGTGTTGGCAAAAAGCTGAACATTTTAACCTTTGCTGTCTGGAACTAGTTTGATTCATTACGAACACTAAGCGGTATAAGGCAAATGCAGTATTTTACTGAAGCAGTCAAACTTCATTTAACACAGCTGATCCAAAGGAGGAACTACAGATTCCTAAAATAATTCTGCAATAAATTTACTATATGATTTTACACGACAATCCCAATATATTCTTGTAACAAGTAATGTTAATAAATTTACAACAGATGCACATTATAAGTGCATACGAACTTAAAATACTAAATGATGACATCAGTTAGTTCAATGTCTTTAACTTTTACACTTCACAGCTTTTAGGTGTAATGTTAAGCCCAGTGCACGTCGCTGTAATTTACACTGTGGCCTTTTGTGCATTAACAGCTTCCCAATATGCTCATTACAGACTAAACCAACAGACGTGAAGACTCCTGCGAGGAGCCTTTGTCAAATGGTGTAAACTCCAACACCTCAACGACACGCTAATAAAAACAAGGTAACTAACATGCCGAGTAATCCCATCATTTATTCTCTCTCTCACCAGTAGACACCAATGTACGTTTATTTTTGTTGATTTATTTGCTTATATATTTCATGGCTGATTATGCACTGAAAGTAAAAGTGCACAAAGCAGACAGGTTTATGTATTGAATTTAATTCTGAAATCTGTTATGACGGATAAAACGGCATGCTATTATTATGATAGCTGTTTTCTAATAATGCATTTTGGTGGATGAATGTTCTATTCTGATTCAGAGTAAAAAGGTTTCTGTGTTTAACATATCGATACATCTAAATTAATTGTTTAATCTAGAAAATATTGTTATATAACAGATTAAAATGGGAACTTTTTTTTATCATTTTAAAAAAAATGATAATGAAAAATAATATGTTAATGTCTTTTTGTCAGGATCTCTCGAGATTCTCTCTGCTTGAAGATTGTGAAACAATTCACATTAAATGTGCAAGACCAGAGCCTTTGTCCAATTGGACAAAGACTTTTTTTCTAGCACCTCCAGTTGAGGAGCTTAGCGTATCCAAGCCACGCCCCACGTGAAGGCGTCATATACTAATATGGTCATTATGTCCTTATATGTGCCACAGTGGGCGGAGCTCCAGTAACCACGGCTGTTTAGTGTCACTTTCACCGAATTCTTAACTACGGTTCTCAGAGATGAATCGGACAGCTGGCGAGTGAAACACACCGAATCTCCTCTTGTAAACAACCTACAAGTTTTGACGGATTATTTAGGAACTTTCCTTGTACAAAGAATTGTGTCAAACGGAAAGAACTTGCATTCGTTTTCATTTTATTTACACGTTTTTTTCCCTCACCGTGATGTCTCGCGCGCGGTCTTGTTTAGAGTGTCAGTATGATTATTAAAGAAACGCTCTTTTCTTTTATACTCCAAATAGCCTGAATACTACTAATAATACACAAAACCGCGGTCTATCTCTCGTTAAACTTCACACGTGGGATTTCGAGAAGATCGGGAAGTTTCGAGCGCGGATGGTGCTCGCGCGTGCGGACAGTCTCGCGCAGAATTGACACTCGAACATGTTTTGGGGATTTCTCACGCAATAATTATGCCACCTTCTCGCTTACGCTGTAAATACTGCAAGACCAAGAAGTTCTGAGTCAAAGTTCTTGTCGCAGGAAGAGCTCTGAGGTGGGAAGCGCCGCGCGCGTCATTCAGGAGTCGCTTGGCATCGGTCGTTGCCACAGACAGTGTTGCGGGATAGCATGGCAATGGTAGTAAATCAGTGGCAAGAGAACATTTCGGCTGATCCCGGGTCCCAGCTGCAAATGTGCAGTCAGGAGCCCGGCGGGACACCGGGAACCCCCTCAGGTTCAACCCCGGGCAACGACGCGCTCTCCGGGGACAAAATTCCCAATGTGGACTGCATGGTTTGCGGGGACAAGTCCAGCGGCAAACACTACGGCCAGTTCACGTGCGAGGGCTGCAAGAGCTTCTTCAAGCGCTCGGTGAGACGGAACCTGAGTTACACCTGCCGGGGGAACCGCGACTGTCCCATTGACCAGCACCATCGGAACCAGTGCCAGTACTGCCGGCTGAAGAAGTGCTTGAAGGTCGGAATGAGGAGAGAGGGTAAGATCTGACCGAATTTAAAGGCTGTAGTGGGACAAACCTGATCAGAAATGCGTTGACATGACAAAACCAATGCATACTGGTTCTTTTATGTTCATGATGGTTGCAAATAAGGTTCTTGAGTTGCTGAGTTGAGATTTAAAAAGTTCTTGATTACAGAAAGTGGACATTTTACAGCTTCTTCAGATCAGTTTTATTCTGTGGATCATTAAAGCACCAGTGCAGATGGTTTTCCAAAGAACTAAACATGTTATTGTAATTGTTGCTTCTGTAAAATTATATAAACTCTAGATATTTTTTGAGATATCGTGTTTTTGTTAACAACAACTGTGATATTTTTGTGGAAAAGTTTTGTATAAGTCGCAATATATTTACACACACTGGAATTTTTTTTTTTTTTATATAGTAGAAAGTTTTTAAGTTTGAGTGGAATTGCTGCTTGTAAAATCAAAAGTGGTGAGGAGTCAAATATACATTTTTTTTATTTGATCAAAAATCACTAAAACCTTGGACACATTACAAAAATTGGCTATATTGCTGTCAAACGTAAAACTAAACGTTTCACCAGAAACTTTAGGTGGTTAAAGTTCCTCAAAGAACTGTTTATTTCACAGTAAAATATCTTCTGGTGCTTTAAGAACCCAAAAACTATATTCTAATCTGAAGAACCTAACATCAAAAACTTTTTTATTCCCCCCCCAAAAAACACAATAGAAACTCAAAAAACGAGAATGATGAATTTAAGAACGTTTATTTAATGAGTGCTGGATGGATTTGTTTTCTTCTTTCAGCCTCTGCGTTTAAAATCTCATTGCAGCAACAATTTATTTTTATTATTTATAGTTTGTTTGAAAATATAATTCCCACTAATCTTGAATATTTGCTCATTTAATTGTGCAAATAACAGCAAGAGGGGGGGTGGGGGATAACTTTTACAAATTGTTACTTGTTGGCAGATTAACATGAGACATCTGGTAGTTTGTGGCATGATCCGTTTGCAAAGTCATCCTAAGAAATGGTCAATTCCAAATGTAGATTAAAATACTAGTTATTTTTTATACTTGTGGTGGATGAGTCGTCCACTCTGCAGATAATAGTGAAAACTCAGCAAAGTTCCTAATTCGTTTAGGTTATGAAAATCACTGCGGGGAAAATTCATCTTGTCATGCCTTCAGACTGAAAGAACATTCAGTCTCCTGTTTGACCTTTGATATGAGCTATCTGTGTATTACATGACAGCTTCATTGATGAATATGATTCTGTAGTCTCTGATATAATATTGCATTTCTGTCAATACAGTATTGTCATGGATTTTCCAATTACGCTTAGTTGTTTTCTAATGCATAGAGAAGACTGGGGCTAGTTGTCACAAATAGTTGCCATAAGAGTGAAAATACCAGTTACTCAGTGGTTTTATTTGTTGGTTTCAACATTTATTTATTTAATTGTTTTGTCTCTCATAATTGTTTTACTGTTTAATGTTAATGAATAGCCTATAGCCAATTCCATAGTGACAACTTACCCCATATGCTGTGTCGAATCAATTGAAACTAAAATGTTAGAGCATTGAGAATAACAGTGCCTCTGTGCAGCCTAAACTATGAAAACATCAGCCATCTCAACAGTTAAGACATGTTAAGACATTGGTTTGCTTTACCTGTCTGCATGCATTCGCTTAAATCAATAATGTGCTTTTTTTTTTCCTCACTCTTTAGGCCCATCAGGTTGCACTGAAAAAAAATGGTGTGGTAGTAGTAGGAGAAAAACTGAAATGGTATTTTCTTGTACTCCAATAATCTTTGTTTTATTTACAAATTGAAACGGTACTTTAGTGTGTGTTGCATTTGCACAGACAAAATAGATATAGACAGGAACACATGCAGCCTCGCTTCTTCTTTTCATTCATAAATGATATCTCCACTGAATTATGCAATTCAGTCACTCACAAAGAGAAGCACCTTGTACTGAGCCATTACCGTTACTCTGCAGTCATAACGCAATATGAGCCAAACAAACAAAACGCTTGGCTTTTATACTTTGGTCCTTGTGCGTGAGGTTTATGATTAGCATTCACGTACATGGCGTGAACAATATCTCGTGGCGCTTCTTAAAAATTCCATTTAAGGTTCAAATTAGTTCTTTGAGGCGCTCAAGAGTCTTTCATAAATTCAAATATGAATATGCATAAATGAATAAACTATATAAATAAAAACTATATTCTTCTCATCATTGTATTTTACATCAAAATTCAATAAACGCCTTAACAGTTCAGATTCTGTGAATCACAGTGCCGGGTTTTTTTTCTGTATTGGATGTCTCCTGGACATTACAGGTTGATGTAATCCTGCAAATCTCTTACAAGTTCACTAGTTCATGTAATCTGTGAGTGAGATATAGATAAACGGATTTGGTGTGCCGTCACAGTACTTGAGCGCTAACACTACGTTCACACCGCCGGTAAATGTGGCCCAAATCTGATTTTTTTTTGCTCTGATTTTGTCATGAGAGTGTGAACAGCACAAAGACCGTGGAATTTGATCTTTTCGATTCTGATTTGAGCCACTTTCATATGTGGTCCTAATTCCGATTCAGATCAGTTTTGCAATGTGACCCCAGTCTGAACAGTCAAATCGGAATTCATGCGATTTTTACGATCAACATTCGTCATGATTCGGCACTTCAAAGATTTTACACTCCCGATGTTATCAAGACAGTTGCGAAAGGTAGTCACTAGCCACGTTTCCATTATAGATTTGCGCAAAACTTTGACGATATTTTGTAAATATCAATAAAAAACGATTGCGAAATGATGGTTACCAATGTTATGCGTCTAAAACGTCTTTTTTTCCCCCTCTCGCGATAAGTCATTACAAAAATCATGGCTTCACAGCCACTATTTTTAATCAAAGGAGACATAGGCATGTTATCCAAGCATTTATGGCAAGGAAAGCCCGTTATAGTGGGAGTGGCCACGTATTCTGGGTGTTTCGCCCGCCTATCTGCTTCGAGATCTTGATAAATTCAAATTATGGCATTCTGTTGTTTAGAATCTAGTCGTCCCGTAATACCTGAATAAAAAAAATGAGTTTAATGAAGAATTCTTGTCTTTTGTCTACCGCACCCTATTTAAATATCGATCGACTTTTACATACAGCAGGTGACCTGTAAATGCGAAAAAAAACTGTTTCCATTGGAGTTTTGCGGAATATTCCTTTTTCAAATTGCCTGAAAAACGACCTCATGCGAATGTAAAAACTTTTTTTGCGATATACGGGAGTATTTATGAAATTGACGTTTTTCCATTGAGCGTATTTTCAATTCGCAATTTCAGTTTGCGCAATTTAAAGGGTAATGGACACGTGGCTAGTGAAGGACAGTGATGTGTAAGTATTCTATATACAAGCAAAACCTCATAAATGTTTAAAAACTGCTCTTTTTTCGCATCCTCGTCTTTTTATTTTAAATTGCCTGCACATAAATTTGCTGGCTTCTGCGGCAGATCACACAATAAATAAACGTTTGATTGGTGTCCTCTGCGTTAATGCCAGCGCACTGCATTTTTATCGCTCTTTTGCGCATACTGGTCAGTTCAAGGCCCTGATCTGTTCGCACTGGAGTCTGACATTGGCCACATTTAAAACAACAATGTGAACAGTTACACAAAAATATCGGATCTGAGCAATAAATGAGAATTGAGCACTAAGGCTTGCAATGAGAATGTAGCCTAAAATACAGTGCTACTTGATTAAAGGGGACCTATTATGCCCCTTTTACAAGATGTAATATGCCTCTGTTGTCCCAAGAATGTGCCTGTGAAGTTTCAGCTCAAAATCCCCCACAGATCATTTATTAAAGTTTGTCAAATTTGTCCCTATTTGGGTGTGAGCAAAAACATGCCGTTTTTGTGTCTGTCCCTTTAAATGCAAATGAGCTGCTGCTCCCGGCCTGCTTTCCGTAAGTGGGCGGAGCTTTAACAGCTCATGCTTCGGTTGCTCAACAACAATAAACTGGAGAATCTCACGCAGCCAAAACGAGGATTGTCAATAACGTGTTCAGCCTTACATTGTTCAAACCGACACTGATTGAGAGACTCAGGAAAAAGTTACAAAACGGTTAGTGGATAAATTTATGTAGCTGCTGTGGAGTTGATTCAACTCATGGACTAGCATGTGCCGTCAGGTCAATCTTTCGTGCAAATCCAGCGTTGAATTGACCCTCGTTTGTGAATCAATCCGGCGTAAAATGACGCCATCAACAACACTCTACTACAACAACTCTTCCTCTTTTCTAAAGCAGCCAAACACCAACCTGGGAAGAAGCTCGTTGTAGTCCCTACCAGCCGCTTGTTGTAGTCCTTAAAAAGCAATTTCCATAACTTTGCTGCTGTTGTTTATGCTCAAACAGCAACATTACACACCACTAACTAAAGTTAAAAAGTTTAAATCATAATCAAGGACTCCTTTAAAGAAAGATAGTAGTATTAATGCATAGAGAAGTTTACATTATATGAGTGAATAAAGGTGAATTTGGGAAGGATGAAGGAAGAATTGTAATAGGAGTGAGGAAAGCAGATGCTTTTTAATCAACATTCTTCAAAAAGTAAATGGTTCAGGTATCAGACAGATAATGCCTTTGATAGTATAGATCATCAGTAGCCTTGAAACTCTTGAACTTTTGTTATGGATGAGGTCATATGAATTTCGTTCTAAGGTTCTTTGTTTTCCGCAGCACTCAGAAATCCCACTCTTGCCTCCTACGAGTTCATCACGTGCGTTTGGTAATGAACGGGGCAGAATCACGCTGCTGTTTCCACTGGGACCCTCACATACGCATGTACTTTTGGAGATTTCAGACAACAGATTGTGACTTTCTCTATTAAAAATAGATGTTTTTGCAGCCGGATTCCACATGAGAACCTTCTGGGGATGTTCTGTAGAAACTTCAAAGAACCCAGAAGTGCATCAATTTTGATGTGAAATATCTGTCATTATTTACTCGCCTTCTGGTTGTTCCGAACCCATACGGTGCCCAGTTTTCTGAGCAACACAAATTTCTGAAAAATCTTCCTGCAGGTTTTTTTCCCACAAGAAAATGCGTTCGGAGCCTAAATGTTTTATCTAGCACCAACACACAGACCTGAGGAACCTGCAACTCAAGACCTGATGGATTCAGCTAGTACGTTCATGTCTTAAACTCAGAGATGGTCTTCCTCCTAGCACTCGTCTTCTTCGATCGCTCTACCTGTTTTTACACCTTACGGCTGCTCTTGACATGACTGACATTCCAGCCTGACAAAGGGCGCCTCTGATTGAAAGAAAGCAGCTTGATTGCCTTGTCAGTTCCACAGGCTTCTGCACGTACGTGCATCTGCTGGAATGTTCCTTGTGCAAGGCCGTGACCTTTGTCAAAGCTAGAAAATGACCACGGACTTAAAAAAGTCTGACATTCACAAAGGCTAGCATACAAAATCTCATAGACTCTCATAGCTGTATCTAGAGACCAGAATATTGACCGAGACTTGGGCTCTTTTGATTTGGACCAATATGTAGCAGGGTTATTATAATTAAAACGGAATTATAAAACTAAAACCAAAAATGGCGTTATTAAATATATATATATATATATATATATATATATATATATATTTAAAAACATTTTATTTCAGCTAGTTGCCAAACAAACATTTATCATTTATGTTCAGTTTAACTTTATGTACTAAAATAACAAAAAATGAATATAGACACATTAAAGTGCCCCTATTATGTTTTTTCGATTACCTTTCATGCCGTTTGTAATAGAGCTGTTTGTGAAAAATGTCTGCAAAGTTTTAAAGATCAAAGTACACAACAAATGTGACCACAAAACATAAGTCATAAGTCGCACGGGTGTATTTGTAACAATTGCCAACAATACATTGTACGGGTCAAAATTACCGATTTTTCTTTCATGCCAAAAGTCGTTAGGATATTAAGTAAAGATCATGTTCTATGAAGATATTTTGTAAATTTCCCACCATAAATAAATCAAAAATGTATTTTTGTGAGTGCATATGCTTTGCTAAGGACTTGGGACAACTTTAAAGGTGATTTTCTCATTTTTAAAAAATGTTTTTTGAACCCTCAAAATTCCAGATTTTCAAATCGTTGTATCTCAGCCAGATCTCGTCCTATTCAAACGAACCATGCATCAATGGAAAGCTTTTTTTTATCCAGCGTTCACATGTATAAATCAGTTTCAAACAATTGACCCGGTTGACCTGGTTTTGTGGTCCAGGGTCACAAATAGTTATTGTCTCCTAAAAGAATTATTTGATTCTCAACTCCCGAAATGAATCATCAGCATTCTTCCCGTTATATAAACAAATTTGCATAATGACAGTTTTTTTCTGTAAAAAACACATCTGTAAAATAACAGAAAAAAGTACAGTCAGCTAAATGACATGGATATTTCCGTTAACTCTAAAACACAACTTCTAAATACATGTAAAAAAAGAAATACGGAAAATTCTGTTAAATTAATACAGCATATTGTGCCCTATTTTTACAGAATATTTGCCCGTAAACAACGTCTACTTTCTTTGACATGCCATCAAACACTGTAGTTGTAGCTGAGGCCCAGAAGAGTTTGGTTCATGTTGTCTCCAATGTGAATCCACTTTGCACTTTAAAAAGACTGGAATTGATAGTGTAACGATGCCATTGTTACTGTTCGTATCACTGTGTATCAAGTGCAGAAGCATACAGCGCTCTAATCCATATATGATAATGGCCGTTTCGTTTCTGACACGCTGTAAGCAGTTGATCAATCACAACAAACTGGCCAATCATAGCAGAGTAGCTCTCAGAAAGGAGGGGTTTCGAGAGATCGAATCCTTTATTGAACCGTTTCAGACACTGTGAGAAAAGAGGTGATGTACAATGTATATTATGAGAAAATTAAAGTGTTTTTTGACCTTGGAATGCTTGTAAACCTATTGTAGAAGACCTTCAAAACAAAATTAGGAATGTTTAAAATAGCATAATATGGGCAGTTTAAAAAAAAAACTAATAAAACTGACAAAAACATAACCTAAATAACCTAGTAACCACCCATAAATTTCATGCAGAATAGCCTGGGATGTGAAAATGTCACATTGTAACAGGATTGGATGGCGGCAGCATGCATGCAGATGCAGTTAACAGCACATGTCCGCCATGTGCTGCTGTCGCCGAGCGTCTCGGGGAACGTGCTGAAACTGTGACTTCATCCCATGACCTGTAAGTCACTCACTTCCCATGTGCAGGGTGAAATATAGGTCAATGGAAAGTAAACATTAATAATAGACAGGATCATAGCAAAGTCCAAATGTGACGGCTCTCTGTGGGGTTTGGGTAAATATCACCCTGCCACCTGGTTGATTGGCTAATCCTGCTGTTCAACCCATTTGAACAGGTGACCTCCGGCAGAGGAGACTCTGAATTTGCTGTGCAACATAATGCCTTATGATTCTTCAAGTACAGCAATGTCAAAAAGTCTGAGATGCCTAGATTTTTTTTCTTTCTTTCCTTTTGAACGGTTTTAAAACAAAGTTTTAGGAATTTTCGGAATGTTATGTTTATGATTTTGCACTATATCCAACTCAAAAAACGGGCATAGCAAAAATGTTTTACTCTTATTGTTTTGATGATAATCAGTGTTGGTATTATTAACTAAAACTAAAAACAAATGTTCAGTGATTAAAATTAAGATGAAATGAAATTACGAAATTATATATTAAATATTAGAGGAAAAACCTAAAAGTAAACAATAACACTTTACAATAAGGTTCATTAGTTAACATTAGTTAACTACATTAGTTAACTAAAAATGAACTGCACTACTACTGCATTTATTCATCTTTATTAATGTTAATTTTAACATTTACTGATACATTATTAAAATCTTGTTAACATTAGTAACAATGAACAACGAAGATTAGTAAATACAGTAACAAATGTGTTGCTCATGGTTAGTTCATGTTAGTTAATTAACTAATGTTTAACCTTATTGTAAAGTGTTAGCAAGTAAACAATGTTACCTTGGCAAGTACTAAAATGACTAAAACTAAAAAAAAAGCTATAGAAGTACTTAAAAAATTAAGAACTAATAAAAAAAAGCTTGATGGTAACATTTTATTTTACAGTGCCGCAGTTACACGTTACTACATGTACTCACTATAGTAACAGTAAATTATGCGTAACCTTGACGTAACTCTATAGCAAGTACATGTGGTTAATTGATAGTACTCAGTAATTATTTGAGTAATTACAATGTAACTACAGCACTGTAAAATAAAGTGTAACCCTTTATTTTAAAGGAACGTAGTTAAATTGTACTTAATAACCAATATCCGTTCGGGGTTTTTTATATATATATATATATATATATATATATATATATATATAATGAGGAATGTTTTTAAGCAAGCCCATTTACGCCACATAAGAAAAATAAAATCATACTTTTAACATACGATAAATCATAACTAAGGCATAGTAATAAAAGTCAAAATTATGAAAAAGTCTCATCAGCGTCTAATCAACTTTTTGTCATAATTTCAACTTTTTAATCACATATTTTTGACTTTTTATGTCATAATTAATCAAAGCATTATTTGTTTTCTTGCGTGATGGAAATGGGCTTCCACTGTAAAAAAAAAATGCTGGGTTAAAAATAACCCAAGTTTAAAATGGACAAATGTTGGGTTAAGTGGCCAAACCCAATTATTGTTTAAAAACTACTATATGGCTTAAAAGGAACCCAAAATAGGTTGGAAATTAAAAATCAGACACATAATTACTAGAGGCAACAATAATGATCAAAAGGTGAACATTTATTAATAACAATTCAATAAATATTCATTGTTTAATTATTATTCATTAAACATCTAAATAAATGTCAATTTCCAACATATTTTGGTTCATTTTAAGCAACAATACAGTGATTTTTAAACAATAGTTGAGTTAAATAAAACTACCTAGCAGGTTGGGTAAACATTTAACCCATTCACTGGTTAAAACAACCCATTCACTGGTTAAAACAACCCATTCACTGGGTTAAAACAACCCATTCATTGGTTAAAACAACCCATTCACTGGTTCACTGGTTAAAACAACCCATTCACTGGTTCACTGGTTAAAACAACCCATTCAGTGGTTAAAACAACCCATTCACTAGTTAAAACAACCCATTCACTGGTTCACTGGTTAAAACAACCCATTCACTGGTTCACTGGTTAAAACAACCCATTCAGTGGTTAAAACAACCCATTCACTAGTTAAAACAACCCATTCACTGGTTCACTGGTTAAAACAACCCATTCACTGGTTCACTGGTTAAAACAACCCATTCACTGGTTAAAACAACCCATTCACTGGTTCACTGGTTAAAACAACCCATTCAGTGGTTAAAACAACCCATTCACTGGTTAAAACAACCCATTCACTGGTTCACTGGTTAAAACAACCCATTCACTGGTTCACTGGTTAAAACAACCCAACTGCTGGGTTAAAAAACTCAACTGCTGGGTTAAAAAATCCATTCACTTGGTTAAAACAACCCAACCGCTTGGTTTGTCCATTTTCAACCCAATTTGGGTTGTTTTTAACCCAGCATGTTTTAGAGTGCACATTTTAAGCTTGTAATTATGCATAATTTACTGCTATTACTGGAGTAAGTACATGTAGTAACTATGTCACCTTAAAATAGAGTGTTACCAAAAACTTAATGAAACATAAAAATATGAGAAAGCTAATTAGTAAACATTATAATGATATATAAATAATACTAAAATTACACTGACTTACTGAAAACGTCAGTTTGAGAATGTTGTGAAAATTACATTGTGCTTTTTCAGACTGTTCAGATTTACTGTTTATTTTTATATTCTGTCACATCTCTGTTTTACTTGTTCAAGTGTGACTTGCTCCTAACTCAAAATAATTCCAGCAATGGATTTGTGATGTTAAATGCTCGTGCAGAAATGTGGTCGAACACCTCAATGTCACACATTTTTGCTCAGCCAATATTGCGCACCTGCCCCCGCCCTCCTCGTCTTATTGCAAGAAAGAACGAAGAACGTGAGAGAAAGCAAGTATGGAACTGGAAAGTCCAGCTTCTTTAGCTTTTGACCTCTGAGTGTGAGTGTTGTTAATCCCATGACACACGGAAAGCACGTTCACGATTTAGATTTTTCAGAGCCATAAGAATGCAGTTCAACTATGGCTCTGACTAAATGTACGTATGCATGAGTTTGAGTTTTTCCTCTTTTATGCAGCGAGAGAAAGGTCTGGGGTTACATCATTATAAAATAATTGGTAACTTTACTTAAATCCCTTATAATGCATTATAAAAGTATTTTTAATGCCTTGTAATGCACCTTGTAATGCATTGTATGGTGTCATGAATAATTGTAACCACTGTTATAATACATTACAATACTTATCAATTCATTGAACACACCTTTAGAAAGTATAATGCATTACAACACATGACAAACAATTTCAGAATCTGCAAATATTATAATGAATTTTAACTTGGTTACAATTATTTATGAAAAGATATATGATGCTTTATAAAATACATTATGAATACATTTATAATGCATTACACATAAAGGTTTTAAATAATGTTTTTTAAAAAAAAATCTATTTTAAATAAATGCTGTAATTTTGAACTTTAAAAAAAAAAATCATGGTATCATCGTTTCCTCAAAAATATTAAATAACACTGTTAGAATAATGCAATGTTTCTTGAGCAGCAAGTAATGATGCTGAAAATTCAGCTTTGATCACAGGAATAAATTACATTTAAATATATATTAAAACAAACGTTTAAAAAAAAACTAATAATATTTCACAATATTACTGTTTTTACTATATTGTTTATCAAATAAATGTAGCCTTGGTGAGCATAACAGACTTGTTTCAAAAACTTTTGAATGGTATTATAGGTGTAGAATTTCCTTAAAGGGGTAGTTCACCAAAAAAAGAAAATTATGTCATCATTTACTCCCTCTCAAGTTGTTCTAAACCTGTATAAATTTCTTTGTTCTGCTGAACACAAAGGAAGATATTTGGAAGAATGTTTGAAACCAAGCAGATCTCGCCCCCCATTGACAGGAAAAAAAATACTATTGCAGTCAATGGGGGGGGGGGGGGGGGTCTGCTTGGTTACAAATAAATATCTTCCTTTGTGTTCAGCAGAACAAAGCAATTTGTACAGGTTTAGAACAACAAGGGGAGAGTAAATGATGACAGAATTTTCATTTTTGGGTGAACTGTCCCTTTAAGATAGCTGTACTATTGTTTGGCCTCAAATGACATACATAAAACATCATTTTTTTTACTCTGTAGCTGTGTATGACAATAAATAGGACATTCTTTCTGTCATTCAGTTGTAAATTATACACATTTTTGAAGCATTCATTCAATAATTTCTCTTCCTTCCTTCCTAAAGGAAACTGATTGTATTTCATATTTACCTGTTCCTTCCTTTTAATGTCTATTGTGATACACACACACACACACACACACACATTTATACATACATTTATATATATATATATATATATATATATATATATATAATATAAAAATACAAAATAAGTAATTACAACTTATATATTTTATATAATTATTTAATTTATTTTATTAATTTATATATATTATTTTATAATAATTTCACATATATATATATATATATATATATATATATATATATATAATACAATATTTACAACTTTAAATTACAACTTTAATTTTTTACAGATATGCTATGACCCCATTTAAAAATATATCAGAACTAATATTTTACTTAAATGATTATAGTAAAACTATAATAATACATCCAGGTCCAGATCTGTCATTTATGAGAAACAACTAAGATGAAGTTGATACTTACATGAAACTCTATTATGTCTTAGAAACCTCTGAGCAATAACATTTTCCTCTGGCTTTTTGTCACTCTCTCCCTTTCTCATTCGGTGTTCATTTCATGCTCCCTCTGGTTTATAGTAAATGGAGTTATTGGCCAGACAGCAGGATAGTTAAACAGGTGTTTTCCAAATGGGCACTGAGCTGCGTCGTTGCAGAAATGGCCTCTGTTTTGCCCTTCGCCTCTGGCTGAACCATTTGTTTGAGGAAGTGTGAAAAACCTCATTTCAACCATAGTGTTCACTCACTCATTACTCATTGATGGATTGCAAAGGGGCCTGCATCTCTCTGATGGGTTTCACAGATGCTATGACTGCAGTGACTTAGACATTGGAGAAAAAGTCTTGGCTTGATCCATTCTGGTGGATGGATCTGGTTGTGTTTGCAAGTAAACATTAATATCCACTTCTAATGGCTCTTTGCTTTTTATTTTCTCTTCCTCAGCTGTCCAAAGGGGTCGTATGTCCAACTCGCAGTCCAGTCCAGGGCAGTACCTGAGCAACGGCAGTGACCCATACAATGGCCAGCCGTACCTTTCGGGCTTCATCTCTCTGCTTCTTCGGGCCGAGCCGTACCCCACCTCGCGCTATGGAGCCCAGTGTATGCAATCCAACAACCTAATGGGCATCGAGAACATCTGTGAATTGGCCGCCCGTTTGCTCTTCAGTGCCGTGGAGTGGGCGAAGAACATCCCTTTCTTTCCTGACCTACAGCTCATGGACCAGGTAAAGCAAGTTTGACAGATCTATCTTAGCATATTCAAGCTTGGTTCATATATATATATATATATTAGAGCTGTCAATCAATTAATAGAATTAAATAATTAATCACACATTTTTCTAGAATTGATTGATTAACCGCACCTAACATTATAGTTTTTAATATATTTCTATATGGTAATAACTTCACATCTAATCTCCAAATGAATGTAGAAGCAACATATATTTTAAATATATGATCTAACAGGTAGGAAATATATAGAAATTAAATAAAGTTAACAGTCCTCACTGTATAAGTTATAAGAGCAGTGAGTGATTTTCTCTTTGTCTTTTGTTCTTTGATTAACATTAATAATAGATAGCAGTTGGGTTATTAGGCTGCTGTCACTGTAAGATCTGACGTACATGATGTGGATCTGACACACATTTGATGTCCTTACAAGACTTTACGGTACTTAAAAGGTTTTATTTAACTCATTTAAGACTGTGCTTACAGGAATACTGGACACAGTGGCTATTTTGGCATAATTTTGTGTGTTTTTGTCCGTTCAAGCACGAAAGAGAACTCAATGCGGCCGGCGCGCTGTCTGAACTGAAGCGGCTTTCTGAGCGCATGAGTCATGTATGTCTGTCACATAGACAGCGCACCAGTACAGATTTAGGTTCTTTTTTTTTTTTTGCATCTTATCATGCTTGAAAGGTTTAATAGTTGGTACTTTAATAATTGAATGAATGATAGTGATCATATGATGTAACGCTAGCTAAAGGATGATAGGAAAAAACCGAATGCTGCGTCAAATATTTTCAAAGCTGAAACAATTAACAATTGAAACAACTAAATAATCAATAACCACTATGATCTTTCCACAAATATAATATGTAATAATGTAATAAAAAGACAGTAATGTTCATTTTAAAATCGGATTAAATCATTTTAAAAATTATTTCATTATTATTATAATTTAGGAATGTATAATGCATTTTGTATTCATGTATTTTATTCTTTTTTAGTATTTTTCTTAATGAAAAAAGTCAATCTGTTGCAGTCTCTCACATGTGTGCCACATTTTTGTGTGTAGGTTGCGCTCTTACGCATGTCGTGGAGTGAGCTGTTCGTTCTGAATGCTGCTCAGTGCTCTATGCCGCTGCATGTTGCGCCCCTGCTGGCCGCTGCTGGCCTACACGCCTCTCCCATGTCAGCCGAGCGGGTGGTGGCCTTCATGGACCACATACGCGTCTTCCAAGAGCAGGTGGAAAAACTAAAAGCCCTTCAGGTGGACACAGCCGAGTACTCCTGCCTGAAGTCCATCGTACTCTTCACCTCCGGTAAGAATTACTAACCTTAAGACTGCTTAGTTTGATTAGTATTTAAAGTTTCTCAATTATGAGTCCATTTTAGGAGCACCTCAATAATATAATTTAAAAAACATCTGGACTGTTAAGTTGATCTATTTATGTCTAGTTGTCAGTATTGATTATTTGGAGGTTTCTATTTGCTGTCCCGCAACATTCATGTTTTGTCCCGTTCCCACCTGCAAAATCCCGCATGCCTATGTAGATTTTTGTCAGTACATCCATGAACTTTACATGAAATATTACATTGTGTGTCACCACAACATCCCAGTATAAACGCTCCCAATAAAATATTTGTTGTTAAAGCAAACCACAGTTAGTTTTAAAAGAAAAGCCAGGAGAAGCGCTCCCTTTATAATGACATCTCAGTTCATCGCAAACTCACAAAGCTTTGTTATAAGACAATGAATATATGAACAATGAATCCTTCATGTTTACACTTAGTGTGTTATAATAATAGGATTATATATGATTAATAATGAGAGAATACTAACATAAACACCTCTGACAGGCCAGTGCGTCTCAGAAATCAACAGATATGTCTGTTATTAGCTACATTGCTCAACACGGCAAACACGTGTATTAAATAGAATCCCGCGTATGCTTACGACTGTAAATTGTCTTTATTTTATAATAGTTGTTCTTGTTGCTTTTGTGCAATGTATGAATAACAATGTATTAGTTTGTAGATATGTTATGTTTAGATATCTCTATTTTGCGGGAGTGCCACGAATCATTTTATCCTCCCGCAACCCGCAAACATGACCGTCTCACTGCACGCGCCCATCAAATCATGTCCCTCGCCGCACTCTGTTGCGTTGGGTCTCCCGCTGGAGTCCAGGGCTCTATTTGGAGTTTTTTTTGTGAGACTTTCAATTGTGTTTGTTGGTAAATAAATGAAATAAATTTGCTACGCAAAACATTAAAAACAAAAAAGTGCCAAACAGCAAAAGCTTTGGAACAGAGCTTCAGATTCGGAGATGTCTTGTCCACTGGTTTAGATTATTTCTGATTCCCTGCTCTACCTGTCAGAAAGCCTTTTCCAGCCCAGACCTACACTTTTCCAAATGGATGACTGAACCCACCGCTCTTGATTCATTTTTTTTTATCACTCAATCCTTCACGCTTCCATCTATTATTGAAACCAGGCAAGCAGCCCCCCACCCCAACTCAACTTCCACCAACATGGCTGAATTATGCATGCTGAGTTGCGGAAAAAGGGATTCGCTTCAGTCTGGCTGTGACCTACATAACCTCTGTAGCCCACGGCATCAATGTGATCCATCCTGCAATTCCAGCCAAAGCCCCCTCCACCCCCTGCCGAGACCCGGCGGCATGAGCTAACAGGGACAGACAAACTCTTGTGGCCCATAACCTCAGCCCAAACCTCCTATCACCTCACATCACCCAACAGGCCTCTAATGTCAGCCAGTTGCCCCGACTGCCTGACGCGGTGCGGTGGCAGCTCCCAGCGTGTGTTCACACTGTGAAACACAAAGAGAGAGGGGGATGCCTTTGCCGTGCAACGCCAGCGTAAGGGGGACTGGCACAGAAGCACGCAAGACTTGTCAGCACTGACATTACGCCAGGGACTGACACAACAGTGCCCCCCTCTTACAAAACGCTGCCCACAGTAACTATAGATGTCTTTATCTGGACTCATGGGACGTAGACAGAAGTGGCGGTTGTGTCCTGCTCAGCAGGTATCCTCGCACTCATAGAAATATGAAGCAATTAAGCTTTTGTTATCAGAACTGAAGCTCAGCAGGATTAAGTGTACGCGTAGCATAACCGAGAGAATGGCGAAGGAGGTCATTGGTTAAAACTAGGGCTGCCTTATGGCTTAGTATTCTCCTCAATATATATTTAAAAACTGAATTAATATAAATCTTTAATATATATTGGCATAATATAGCCTAATTCGTGCTCAACTGCTCCACAGTTTCGAATAATGTATTACTCTTATCTTTACTCTTATGACAAAAGATTACGGCGCATTTTAAATTTTTGCTTTCATCCATGTCTTATCCATGTCTAATCCATGTTATCCATGATCCATGTCCTATCCATGTCAGCTTCCACACTCCACATAAACACTTGGATATGCACCTAATAAAAGCACACCTCCAGTTTAACCAGGAGCTAATGCACTTACTGCTGTGCTTCATTTGGATGGATGGATGGATGGATGGATTGGATGGATGGATGGATGGATGGATGGATTGGATGAATGGATTGGATAGATGGATGGATGGATTGGATAGATGGATGGATGGATTGGATAGATCGGATGGATGGATGGATGGATGGATGGATGGATTGGATAGATCGGATGGATGGATGTATGGATGATTTGGATGGATTGGATAGATGGATGGATGGATTGGATAGATCGGATGGATGGATGGATGGATGGATGGATGGATTGGATGGATGGATGGATGGATGGATAGATGGATGGATGGATAGATCGGATGGATTAGATGGATGGATGGATAGGATAGATGGATGGATGGATGGATTTGATAGATGGATGGATTGGATAGATGGATGGATGGATGGATAGATGGATGGATGGATATATCGGATGGATGGATGGATGGATGATTTGGATGGATTGGATGGATGGATGGATGATTTGGATGGATTGAATGGATGCATGGATAGATGGATGGATGGATGGATGGATGGATGGAACATGTGTTGAATTTCTTTGAATTGCAATTCTGAAAATTTCTCTTCCTGACATTTCAATTCAAAATCCAGTTCAATTTCCTGTGGGGTGTAGCCAATTTATTTCAATGCAAACTGCAAAAAACACACACATTTGAAGTACAGTACTCCTTAATTTTCCCGTTTGCTTTTACTTTCTTCTTTAGATGCCATGGGTCTGTCTGATGTGGCCCATGTGGAGAGCATCCAGGAGAAGTCCCAGTGCGCTCTTGAAGAGTATGTGCGAAACCAATACCCCAATCAACCCAACCGATTCGGCCGTCTGTTGTTACGGCTACCCTCCCTGCGCATCGTTTCTTCTCCTGTTATCGAACAGCTGTTCTTTGTGCGGCTAGTTGGTAAAACGCCCATCGAGACCCTGCTGCGGGACATGCTGCTTTCCGGCTCCAGCTACAACTGGCCTTACATGCCCGTTCAGAGAGACCGGCCCATCTCACTCCATTACAATGAGAACGGGCCCTGATCCCACCCTCATAATCAATATCACATCCCCGCCGCCATTGGGTCATGGCCGATACAGAGAATCTGTCAGCAAGCCACGCCCCTTTCTGCCACATCATCACCGCTCACTTATCTGAAGCACCAGCCGTTTGTTACGTCAATGGGAATGGACCACAGCGTTCATACAGACACTGAACTGTTTCCCACAGAGGTATTCTATGAACAAGGACTGTTTGGCCCAAAGTGCAATGTCCATTCCTGATTTTTGACTCAACCAGAAGCCATTAAAGCTGATGCCAAAACTTTACCAGAAAAGCTATTAACTGTAGACAGACCTCGAAAACTGCACCGCTTTTATTAACGGGAGAGTCAAGATTCTGTCCGTATGTGTGTGGTGAAGTAAAAACTGAAACTAAGATCCCAGCAATGGAATTTTGGGGCGAGCAGAGTTTGTATTACATCCCCAGTAAAACCGAGAGAAAGGTGTGACTTTTGCAGGACTCACTGGAGAGAAAGCCATTGCCAAAGTAGGACAGGCATCTGAACTCTCGGGAGCATTTTGTGGAACCGGTGACTGAGGTGAAATTTCGTTCGTCTAGTTGATTTTTGCATTTAGGTCTCTGATGAAGTGGGAGGACTTGAAAGAGGCACTTGAAACCAGCCAGATAACCCTCACTTTCCGTGCTTTTCTCAGCTGCATCCAAATATCCAGCACATCCAGACAGAATGTTGCCGTACCAAGCACATGCGTCTTGTTAAATACAGGTGTTTATCTCCTGTGGCATCAAGAAAAACACTAGGGTAAAATAGGGTATTCTGAAACATTGTGGAATGTCAGCAAAGCTCTTATGTGTCCAAGCCGACCAAGTCTATGCTAATAGACAACAAGACAACCCATTTAGAACACAATAAAGTCTGATTCGATCATGCAAAGTGTTGAGGTAATAGGCAACCGCACAAAATGACACAGATTACCCTAATTCACTCGATAAACTCAAGACCTCAATTATGCCAATAGTCTGCCTTTGATGACCAGGTATTTTGTGTAGCATACTGTAGGTTTCATCAAGTTTTATTTTACTTTCTCGCTCGTCTGAATATGTTTAAACCCCGCTGTCACATTTTTAACAAGGCACTACAGCTTTTAAGGCAGCATTTGGATATAAAAGCCATTGGGACCTTTGAAAGCAGGACCTGTTGTATTAGTTCACAGAATATTTCTATCAAAGTATGTTTTTCTGTATTTTAGGTTTGGAGAAATGAATTAATGAAATAAAATCTGTCATTCACAGAATTGCTGCTGTTGTTTTTAAACCACTTTGCTGTAGGCATGAGTTTTGAGCCATTGTCTCAAGTATAAATGGTTTTGAACCTAAAATGCAGATGTATCTGGCTGACTAAAATAGGTTTTCCTCATGATGTTCCCACCACCATGATGGATGGTAAGGACCAGTTTACCAGGATGTTTGCTTGTGTGCACGATCAGCTCAAATAGGTCAACTTAAATCTCATCAAACCACAAAATGTTTCAGCTTTTGCCCCATGACTTCTAGCCATCTTAATGCAGTACTTTATGTTGGTCATTGCAAATGTCATTCTCATAAGTGGATTTTTCAAAAATGCTAAAAGATTTACTTATTTTGAAGTGTATAATTATGTATGTCGATTTCCCCATTACAGTCAGATCTCATGCCAAAATGTTGTGTTTTTCCCAAAAAGTTCTCCAGCTGTTTTCTCCAGAAACTTGTTTAGTCTTCAAGACCAAAGACTTAGAGGATTAGTTCACTTTAAAATGAGAATTATCCCAAACTTTTACTCACCAGAGCAGAGTGGAGTACGTTTATGATGGACGGATGCACTTTCTTGCACTTCCAACTCGTTGACTCTGTCCACTGCCATTATAAAGCTTCAGGATATTTATTAATTCCAATTGTGTTCTTCAGAAAGAAGAAAGTCATATAAACCTAGGATGACTTGAGGGTGAGTAAATCTTGGTAATTTTCATTTTAAAGTGAACTAATCCTTTAAACATATTGGCCCATTTCACTGTGGTTCCCTATGATGTTAATTGTTATATCTAAAACGCTTTTATCCAAAGCGACTTACAAGTGAAGAAAACAAACAAGCGATTCTTCACGAATCTTCAGGAAGTGCTCACAACACAAGTTTCACACATTGCTCAGAGTAGGACAGGAAAGGGAAAAAGAAAGGATAGTTTTTTTTTATGAAGGGGTTAAGTGCTCACGGAAGAGATGAGTTTTCAGCTGTCTTTTGAATATTGCCAGGGATTCAGCATTCCTGATGAAGGTAGGGCGATCATTCCACCAGCAGGGAACAGCGAACGAGAATGTTCTGGAGAGGGATTTTCTGCCTCTCTGTGACGCTACCTCAAGCTTTCGCTCCTTTAGTGATCGCAGGCTTCTGGTGAGACATTGAGAAATATACATTTTAAGGCAACTAAATACCTCATTTTAAAATCATGTAGAAAATAGTCAGTAATGCATAATGTTTAGAGCTCTGTTGGCAGGGTTATAAGTCACGCTTGTGACCTTGTGGTCTCCAGACCCCTTCCAGCAATAGAGCAGCTAGTAAGAAAATTATTTCTACCTTCATTTCAGAACTGTCACTCCAGTTCAACAGTGACCTCTTCACCTCAACATCATGGAATATTACCTGACTGCGAATATAAAATATATTTACAGCACCATGTGCCCCGTGGGTAAGTTATATGTCTGAATGTAGATGCATGTTGGTTTTTATCATCTCATAAATATTTCAAGCAACTACAAAGATTCTTATTGTATTTTACATCTTCGGATTGATAAACATTCTGCTTCAGTTTTCCCATCGTTTAGACCCTGACATGTTTTAACAGTCATGTGATTTTTCAGCTTGTGGTTTAAATGACAAATCTGGAGTCATGCCCCATAATTCATTCAGACGGGGCAGTGATTGTTCCAAACTCTACTACGGCAAACAAATGGGGTGTTGTTGAGAAATGCTTGAGTCACACGTGTTTAACCTCTAACTGATGTGACAATCTCAATTTAACAAGAGGCCTGGATGAACTATAGCAACGCTCATTTCAAATGTTAAGAATGAAGTCGCCCGCAGCTATAGCTCTTAAACTTGAACATTGGCCACAAGGGCAAGCGGTCTGACTCTGGGAGGGTTGGCCAGCCAGATCAATAGTTGAGACGTCAAATTGAATTGAGGTCAGTCTTTGTGCATACGAGGTCTCTCATTTTTGGCTCTCTGACAGGAAGCCAGCTGCCGAAGCGGAGCTCCTGCCTCGCGGCTGCTTTAGGGCGCGCACAAAGCCATACTGGAGAAATTTGGGACAATTGCTTATCAGGGGTGCTGAAATCAAAACCCCATTTACTTAGGAGTTTTCATTTGAAAATGAAATCAATTTCGTTCTCCAGAGCACCCTTCGTGGAATCAAAATCCAGACCAATCACAGTCCCATAAAACTAATGACTGTGACTAAAAGAAATTCTTCCAGCACAGTCACTGGGACCTAAAACTTCCACAGAGTTTGAACAAAGTCGTCTACCTTTTCTGTAGCTCTTATAAATCCTTAAAGAGGGCCTGACGAGGATATGTGGCAATGGCATCAATATTGATGTGGGAGAAAGTCCCTCCAAAAACCCAGTTAAGCCACGGGGCATCAATATTGATGGTGCTGCATTGCCTCCCAACTGCCCCAGGGCAACTCTCAAATAGTGATTACCAAAGTGTAAGAGTTACATTATTACACGCCAAAAATAAAGACGGGCATATTCTTCAGTTGAAATACTTGTAATTCTCCCACCAAACTTTACATTTTAGATCTTCAAATGGTGATTCAAGAGTGGCCCATCTGTTTCTCATCCTCTTATTTGTGTAATATGTGAATTATTCATAACTCAGCCTACATTATAAACAGTGCAGGGTAGTAATTGATTTCATTTTATCTGGAATATGTAATCAGATTCCAAAAATGAATGACTTGTCATTAGATTATATTGCAAATGACTAAATGTAAATGACTAAATGTTTTAAAATGCTTGTAATTCAAACTGCAGTTACTTTTTATTGGTTACATGATTACATATTATTCACTCAATGGCAGTAAATTATTCATAATTTATTAATTCTCCCCAATTCTTTTTCATGCTTTAAATATCACTTATATATTGAAAAGGGTAGACTGTGTGTAGAAACTTACACAACGAAGGTGAATCACAATAAGTCAACACCACAACACCAACACCACACGACGCAACACCAACACCACGTGACACCAATACCACGTGACCCAGCATCAACACCAAATGACCCAACAGCAACACCACATGACGCAACACAACACAACACCAACACCACATGACACAACACCACATAACACTACACTAAACACAACACCATACCAACACCCACAAGACATGACACAACACCAACCCAACACCAACACCACATAACACAACACGACGCAACACCACACCAACACCAACACCACATAACACTACACGACACAACACAACACCACACCAACACCAACAAAACCAACACCACATGACACTACATGACACAACACAACACCAACACCACATGACACAACACCACATAACACTACACTAAACACAACACCATACCAACACCCACAAGACATGACACAACACCAACCCAACACCAACACCACATAACACAACACGACGCAACACCACACCAACACCAACACCACATAACACTACACGACACAACACAACACCACACCAACACCAACAAAACCAACACCACATGACACTACATGACACAACACAACACCAACACCACATGACACAACACCACATAACACTACACTAAACACAACACCATACCAACACCCACAAGACATGACACAACACCAACACCAACCCAACACCAACACCACATAACACAACACGACGCAACACAACACCACACCAACACCAACAAAACCAACACCACATGACACTACATGACACAACACAACACCGACACCACATGACACAACTCCAACACCAACATCTCATGACACAACACCACACCACACAACACAACACAACACAACCACCACCACAACCACAACATAAACACAACACAAGACCCGACACTGATCAAAAGAAAACCAGTAATTTAAATACACAGATGATTAGCTGTGATAATTAGGGTTAGTGTCCATGGTGACAGAATGTGGCGGGAAAATAGAACAAAAGGAACTCACGTGATCAATGACAACAAACTGAAAGTCCATGATAACTAAGATGAACTTGACTGTGACATATGTATTCAGAAAGTCTTTTAGTTTTGTGAAATTGCACACACAGACCAGCCATTAGTAAGGTGCCTACTCTCAAAAAAATTTTAGCCTTTTTTCAAGATTTATGTATTTCATTTATTAGCAAAATTCCATGAAATTGAAAGCATCAAAACACCAAAGATGCTTTAATATATTACATGTTTTATTAGACAAGGGAACGTCTGTTTTGATACATTTATTGACAGAAAACTAAGCATTGTAATATAGCTCAACACGTTTAGTCTTATTGTTTCAATTTAATTTTCTTGATTTTTTTGCAAGTACCATGCTTTACCATGTCTCAGAGGAAAACACTATTTTGTCAAGTAACGTTAGCTAGCATAGCATAATCAGATGCAGCTTTATTTTTAGTAACAGTAATACAGAATTTTCTCCATTATTCAATACGTTTTAAAATGAATTGCTTGTCATTTATCAACACAAGCCATCCAGCATTTAATATGATACTGTAATATGGATCTCTCTTACTGCAGTGAACAAGAGTCTCACAGCAGCCGCGAGCTAATATGATAAACAGAGCTGCGTTTCCTCATACTCATGACCGGAAAAGCGGAAGTCCCACTGCTCTCGAGGCGTGTGTCGTTCGTCTCTCATTAATTATCGTTCAGCTCCACAACACTCGCTCCTGCTCTGCTTCACACTACTGTAACGTTAATAATCGCATCCATGAACGTGATTTCAGTCCCATCCCGATTCTTTTCCACCGGCTGTGAGGTGAAGACCACACGTCCCAAGATTCCTCGCTCAAACTTGCCGTCATCAAGCTACACCTTTGTTTTGAATAGGCGACCTGTAGCGGATGAAAAACTACACAGTGCAGCTTTCATGCACTTCATGTTGAAGTGTCTTTGTATTTTTATATCAGTGTAACGGAGGCCAGCTAGTAGTTGCTGTGCGAGTAAACCTCACTCCTCTGACGTCAAGAGATGCTCTAGCGACAGATGCTAGAGGTTGCAGCCTTTAGCCTCCTTATTGGAGCATCCGACTCCCATGCCGGAAGACCGGGGTTCGAGGTCCGCTCAGAGCGCGTCGGGTAGGACCCGGGTAGAGGGGTCACATCAGTGTGGAACAAGATGATCATATTATTCTAATCAATGTGATAAACAACTTAGGTCTTAAGTAATCTAAAAGATGTCAGTTTTTTGCGTTCTTAAAGGAACGGTTCACCTAAAAATTAAAATATGGTGTTTTAAGGGACGTACTGTATCAGCGCTTTGACATAAATGATCCGTTCTTCGTGCAGCTATTGCATGGATTTAGGAGACTATATTTACATTTCTCAACTTTTCATTTTGTGTTCCACATAAGAAAGACAGTCACACAAGTTTGGAGTAAATGACTTCTCGTTTTTGGTTGAACACTATTATTTTTTTATTAAGTGGCATATATTTTAGGTCATTTATGTGCCGTAAAATACAAAACAGAGTTTGAAATAGCCTGCAATTCATGTCAGTAAGATTTTTGAAAGAGGTCTCTTATGCTCACCAAGACTATCTATTTGATCAAAAATACAGTAATATCGTGAAAATATTATTACAAATTAAAATATCTGCATTTTTTAAAATGTTATGTCTTCAGTGTCACATGATCCTTCAGAAACCCTTCTAATATACTGATTTACTGTTCAAGACGCATTTTTCATTATCATCAACAATGTTGAAAATGTTGTATTTTTCCGGACCCTTTCATGAACAAGAACGTTTAAAAATGCAGTTTCTTGAAATGCACTGTTTTTTGTTCATCCATTAGCTCAGTTGTTTACTTCTGTTCACGAGGGCTCTATGAGTCACGTACTGAACTGATGCCCAGTGACACACTTTGCGTTAAAAGTTCACTGATTCTAGACGATTCTATAAGAGTGGACAGAGCGATTAAAGCATCCCGGATTCACAGGATTTTTCTTGGCTACATGTTTGCAGGCGAATTTCCCCGGGGGTTTCTTCTTCCTGTTTCATTACGATTTCCATACTCCACATTAATGATATCATACTCTCACTGTTGCCGACCCCTCTGCTGGAGCACAGATATGATTACAGTGATGCAGTTTCTGGGTCAGTAAGTTAAATATTTCAGATGGTTTATTTTTAGGCACGTCTGTTTCCACTTTGTGCTTGCTCTCCCCCTGTGTTGCTTCCCCTCAGTCTCTCTCTTTCCCCCCTCCCTTCTTGCTGTCTTGGCTTTAGGCAGCGTTTGACCTAGAAAGTCATCATCACATGGCCTTAAGGCCTGTCAATGTTACCCAGAATCGGTATGTGCCATTAGCAGAAAGCTGAGTGGTGATCTTTTTCATCTTAGTACATAACTGGGGTCCAAAAGTACTCATTTGTGCATTCAAATGCTTCTATTTGTCATTTTATTTTAATTATTATTTTAATTTAATATGGTTTTTAATTACATAACACATTAGCATAATTTAAGTAAAGAAGTTAAACTGAAAAATTAATGAATTTCATAATTTATTAATATTTGATGTGTCCCCCTTTTGCTTTAATGACAGCAGCACTGACATGAACAAAACCTGATGATCCGTGTAGATAACATGGCCACACATTTTCCTATTTTTGATTAGTAACCTAAACTAATATTGTATTAATATTATACATTAATTAAATATTATTTAAAGGATGCATCTGTTACATAAAATATCTAAATGATTATTCAATTTTAAATTAAATAAATATGGTAAATATAAATAAATATTTTATCGTTAAGTTTTTTACAGAATTATTTTTAAATACTAATTTAGTTTTACTATTAATATTAATTTAAATAAATACTAATATTGATTTCTTTATTTAAGATTTATATTAAATAAATTATTGTTACATTTATATTTAGTGCTCAATCTAAATAATTTAGTACTAAAATAGTATTTATTTTTCTAATAAATACTAAATTAGTACTACTAATACTAATGAAAATAAATACTGTTTTCTAGTTTTTAAATTAATTATCTAAATTAATATTAAATTTCATATTAAATTATTTATTTCTTATTATTTTATGCCAAAATATACTAAATCTAAATAATTTAAATATAGTACTATAATACTAATTAATAAATAAATACTTGTAGCCTATTATTTAATAAATTATTATTCAATTTTACTTGAAATAAATTATGTAAATAATATTTTTGTTTCCTTATTTATTTTGACAAAATAAAATTTTAAATTAGGTTTTGAATCACAGATTTTCAGTGCGTTCTCAGTGGACTTAACTGGCAGGCAATATTTAGAGCTTCGTAAATGATGGTCGTTTGAGCGTTACTTAACTTTTGCAGAGTTTTGCATTCGCGGATTTTGTACAGGCCTGTACACCACTGACAAACTGCATATGCCCTTTGCAGAGCTGCACATCGATTCCTGATCTCTGTGTGAACTCTGCTGCTGTGACATCAACACTGATGGATCTACATTAGATCACAGTCAAATTCTATCGAGTCACTCGGTACAGTAAGGGCAGGCTAATTGTTGCAGAGATGACATTGAACTGTTAACAGAACGGGAACGAGTTGAGTTGAGATCCAGCGTTCAGTCCTCGTGGCCTTTAGGCAAATTTCCTATCATGTGTTCTCCACACTTCACTCTGGAAATTGATCACATCTGCCACTATATACTGTTTGCCTGAGCAGTTAGTATCTGCATGTTTTGATCAATTAATATGTTTGCTTAACCGATTTTTAAAGGAATCGTTCCCCAAAGTTAAGGGATTAGGGGATATAAGGGTTCAAAAAGGACAAAAAAAAACTCCATAAAACTGTCCATGTGACTCTTTCTGTCAGCTACAACACAGAGAAACCAGTGGCGTTTGGTGGTTTGGAATATTTTGCATTTGATGGAAACACGAGATGAGATTTGGTGTATAACAACTAAACTTTTGATATACTCCTGAGGAAGTGTGAGGAAGCTTCCAGAGCTGAAATCCATATATGGTAATGGGCGTTTCGGTTCTGACATGCACTGTAAGTGATTGACCAATCACAACAGACTGGGCTGTCTGACCAATCAGAGCAGAGTAGCTCTCAGAAAGGAGGGGTTTAGAGAATCCGAATCTTTGAGTGAACTGTTTTCAGACTCTGAGAAATGAAGTGATGTGCAATGTACATTATGAGTAAATCAAAGTGTTTTTGACCTCGGAGCCCTGCACATGGAGACCTGCCAAAACAAAATCAGGAACCTTTAAAATAGCAGAACGGTAAAAGACTGTAAAATTTGCTACAGTGAAAAACAGTTAATTGGTTTACAGAAAGTTTCCATACTACATGCGGTGAATAACTAATAGATTACATTGAATGTAATTTTACGGTAAAATACCGTTAAATTTACAGTTTTTGGAAGTGAAAAAAACAAGTCTTTGTATAATTTACATTGAAAAACCATAAATTGACATCCCCACAATTCCCTTCGTGACACTTCACATTTGATTTATTTTCGTTGAAACAAGTCTTTCTTCTTAGTTTTTTTTTTTTTTTCAATTACAAAATGTTACAATTATGGTACATCTGATGAAGTTAAATGAATGTTTATTGCATTTTTTAAATTTCAAGTGTTGCCATGATGGTGTTAAGTGTTTGTGTGAATGACCCTGTGTGCACCTTATATATATTAATGTTGTCAGCTTTTGGAAAAGATGCTTGTGATAAGCTTTGAGTCAACATGTGACTCTTGTCAGTGTATTACAAACGTACAAAACAGATATTAGTACTTCAATGGGTTAGTAAATTAACATTATATCAGTTAATGAAATACGTTTTGAAGCGGCAGTGGATTCCAGAATCCATTACCGCTTCAGTTTTTTTACCGTAAATTTAAGGGTTTTTTTTTACAGTGCGTAAAATAAACAGTTATGAACCATAATTATTACAATATAAACCTTTAAATTATTCGGTTTTAACTGTAAAATAGACAGCTGTCCTGTAAAACCTAAAACGTTGCTACCGTATTTGTTCACAGTAAAGTTCTGGCAACCACAGCTGCCGTTTTTTTTTTACCGTAAATTTTGCACTGATTGTTTTTTACAGTGTATGAAATGACATTAGGGTGACTAGTAATGCCTAAAGAAAGTACATTTCAATGAGAACGTTTCTTTTCAGATGCTCTTATGTGTCTATAACTGGCTTTCACATTTAGAATGACCTCAGATGACATTTTAAGCGCTCCGTCTTGATAACCAGCTCTTAAATACACTATTAATTTGATGCATTTCGCACAATTGTAGCATGCAGTTTAACACCAGAGAGAATCGAGGGGCCCGTCTGCTCGTCATAAATTACACATGCACTGAATTCATTAGTCTGTGTACTGTTTTGTCTTGTGCCCTCAGCATTTTTCATCACAGACACGCAGCGATTCCAAGCCGGTGCCACAGAGGTTCATTGTGTCTCTGCCAGCCTCTCACAGAAGCCCCATCCAACTTCTCACCTGCAGCATTATGCTCTGTGGATCTCACTCAAGGGTAATTGGGACCTCGCATTCTGGGACCAGCTCTGCCTTTGTTCCCCTGGTCGGATGCACTGACCCGGATGTGTGAGGTCGCAGTCATGTTAATTGGCGCGGGGTGTTGCAGCTGCATGATTCGCCGTGTTTTTTCCATGAGTCTGTGTGTGTGGAAATTGCTCATCGGAGTGAATAAATCTGTTTCCAAAGGACAGCAAAACATTATAAGAAACAAACACATGCTGATTGAACACATTTTCTTTTTGATAGCGGCATCAATTGTATCTATGTTGCGTAAAAGGTAGAGTGGAAAAGCAGACCTTCGGGCCGTTCAAAGGCTCCCCCACCTGTCCATCTGTCATTACTCTCAGTGGATCTGCAGTCAGCCGGCTCTGTTCCGGACAGGAATAGAACAGCTGTCCCGGCAGACTCTGACCGGTCCCGTAGCACCTGTTTTGACCTCAGGGACAGTTGTCTCTCCATTTGTTTTTTTTTGCTATGGCAAGGTGTCCTTGGCTCTTAGCTGCCCTGCTATACAGTGAGAACATAATGATTATTATGGCCAATATCATCTGTGTAATGTGTTTTCTCATATGCACATGCCATGGCTATTCAAATATTTACTTTATTCAGCACTACACAGCATTCTTCACCCATTTTACTTCCATAATGCTATATATTTCTATTTTACAGGAAATTCAACACAGTTCTGCATAGCAATGCCCTGGCAACCACAGGCACACCTTTGTAGTGGTGAGTTTTGCACAGGTAAAAACCCCTGGCTGTTTTTTTGGTAACACTTTATTTTACGGTGTCATTGTGACATATGTTACATCAAGCTACTATAGAAATAACTAGAAATGATGCAAAAACTCTAAACCAAACTCTAACCCTAACCCTATAGTAAGTATGTAGTTACCTAATATTACTCAGTACTTAAATGTATAATTACAGTATAATTAAGTGTTGCAGTGTTTTTTTTATTTCTTTCTTTTTTTAGTACAACTTCTTGTTGTAAAGCAGGTGAAGCAATTTTATTGCCACTATTTATGTCACTACTGGAACTTCACCAGCCATTTTATAGAACTGTGCAGTAATACATTGTATGAATAACATTGATGTATGGTAAAACACATGGTATGGTTAAATGGTAGGGTAACTCTATTTTACTATTCTACATGTTACATGTAGTTACTATAGTAATAACTAGAAATTATGCATAATTACATACAATTAGCCCTAAACCAAACCCTCATCCTAATCCTAACCCTATAGTAAGCAATTGTTAATTGTTATTACTCAGTACTTTAATGTATAATTACAGTGTAATACTGACACCTTGAAATAAAGTGAGTAATGTGAGGTAACTACATGGGTTAAAGGGTTAGTTCACCCCAAAAAAATACAATTTGTCATTAATCACCCTCATGTCGCTTCAAACCTGTAAGACCTTCGTTCATCTTCGGAACACAAATTAAAATATTTTTGATGAAATCGGAGAGTTTTTAAAAAAAATCTCGCACAGAAAGTAAGGAAATGATCATATTCAAGGTCCAGATATGTTGCAAAGACTTTGCTAAAATAGTCAACGTGATTACAGTGGTTCAACCTTAATGTTATGAAGCGACGAAAATCAACGACTTATTCAACAATTTTTCCTCTTCCCTGTCAGTCTTCGATGCAGTTGATACAGTAAACGCAGTGCAGAGTTTCCATGTTTACGGCTCATGATTGGCCGGTTTTGTTTAGTTTTTGCACACAAAAAGTATTCTCATCGCTTCACAACATTAAGGTTGAACCACTGCAGTTACGTGGACTATTTTAACGATGTCTTTACAACATCTCTGGACCTTGAATGCTGTTGCTTTCTATATTGGACGTCTCGGATTTCATCAAAAATATCTTAATTTGCGTTCCGAAAATGAACGAAGGTCTTGCAGGTTTGCAACGACGTGAGGGTGAGGAATTTCATTTTTTGGTGAACTAACCCTTTAAGCACTCTTGTAGTCCAGTACACACTGTACATTTCCGATAGGTTCGGATCTCCATTCACCTCCGTTTGACACCCCCAGGCTCACATTTGCCCCAGTTCGCAACACAGTACCGTTGTTAATGGGACTCTTAAAAGAAATTCAGCTTTCATCTCGGAAAGTCGAGTTTACAATGCCTAGCGCCGCTGTAGTCACCTCCCTTGTGACATTTGCAACAGAATGCCAAACAGAGACAGGAATGGTATGTTCGACACTGACCCGTCCATGACCCCTGCGCCGCATTTTGCAATCGCCCCGCTGGGTGTGTCGTGTTAGGATGGTTACAGTGCTGCTGCGTATGTGCTTGATAAAGCGTTAGTTGCTGTGCACGTACACTATTGCATAGTGTTTCAGGGAGATTCGAAGCAGGAATTCTCAATGCATCTATCTGGTTGCCGTAAGCTGGCACACCTAAAAAAAAAGTGGCTATTGTCGATTTTCAGCTCTGCCATTTTGCGTATGGCTGTGTCGAAGGTGTGAGAAAGCGAAAAATGTGTGTACACAGGGGTGAATAGTGCAAGACGTGCGTATTAAGTGCTGGTGTGTCGGTCGCAGGGTTGGCTGCCCCTGTTTGTAGCTCCCAGGGAGATCTGTGACCGACGCTCCTCAAGTTGAAGGTTCATCTTTAGTTCAGAGGAAGGTTCACCCAGCGGTCAACAGGCTATTCTGCTACCAGGGCACTCTCGCTCTTTCTCACTCCATCTCTCCCTCCCTCTCTGGTCTTTTTCTCCCTGTTTTCTAGCAGTAAGCAATCAGGCAACACTAACTACTGTACGTATTAAGCACTGAATCTGGGTTGTTTTTACCTTTATTGTCAAAATACCAGTACAAGGTGCTTTGATCTGCATTATATGCATTATATTGTTCTGTTATATGTATCATGTAAATGCTCCTTGCTGGCAGGCAGACTTTTTGAGCATCCTCTGGCATTGGTGTGCAATTTTACAGTCCCTTTGTCTCTCACCAAAATGCAATGACCTATTTCAAAGGCTTAACTTACAAACAATGAACTGATACGTTTAAGCACGTCAGCTTCAACCCCTTTCTTTCATATGATGAAAAGGGTGAAAAAAAATCTTTGGATGCAGTGAATAACAAATTAGAAAATAACATTGGTCCTCATTTCAATCTTGGAACTGAAACTGGGACAGACAAACCTGAGTGAATGGCCAGTGAACTGAGAATATTTACTGGCCCAGAAATATTATAAAAATATTATATATTAAATATTATAAAAATTTATAATTGTTGTTGTTGCTGTTATTATTATAATAAAAAAATTATAAAAATATATTTTAGTACTATATATATATATATATATATATATATATTTAAATTAAAAGACATGAGGGTGAGTAGAAAATGACAGATAATAAAAATATATTATATATAAAAATATATTGTAGTATTATATTATATTATATTATATATGCAGGCTGTCAAGCGATTAATCACGATTAATTGCATCCAATATTAAAGTTTGTATTTACATAATATATGTCTGTACTGTGTATATTTATTATGAATATATAAATACACAAACATATTTGTATATTTAAGAAATAATTACATGTATATATTCATATAATTACGTGCATATAATTTATATTATATATAAATATTTTATATATAAATATATATGCATGTGTGTGTATTTATATATCCATAATAAATGTACACAGTACACTTTAATTTTGGATGCGATTAATCATTTGACAGCACTAATGTGTGTGTGTGTGTGTGTATATATATATATATATATGAGAAGAAATAAGAAGATTGGACTATAACATTCCTCTAAATATCTTCTTTTGTGTTATTACAGGTACGGAAAGAGGGTGAGTAGAAAATGACAGCTCTTTCATGAACTATACACTGACATACCATAAAGTTATCCTAAAATCATGTGCCGAGGTCGTTTCATTAAGATGGATTCCTTACTATTTTCAAATCAAGGCAAATAATTCCTTACGGCTAAAAAAATACATACACTATAAAAATTCATTGGTCATAAGTTGGTGGTGATAAAATGTTAATTGATCTGGACCGCTGACACAAAGACTGAAGGTTCCGTCCCAAACAAGGTTGACCCTGCAACCAGAAGCTTATCACGATCACAGACTTGCTCTCCCAGCGCTGCCCTTTAGCACAGCACTTAACCTCGGGAGTGTCTCTGCAATCAGTGCACTGCGGATTGCTTTGAATGTAAAGTATCTGCTAAATGACAAGTGACAAGTAAACATAAAGGTGGATCAATGATTAATTTGCTTTAATTAAAGGGAAAACATACTGACAGATGAGCAGGTCTTCATTTATGTGAAATATAATAACGTTCACGCAGATAACGATGCCATCCAGGGCTGCTACATCGCTTTACCTTCCCATACAGCTCATAAATCAATTTAAAAACAGCTTGTGTGACTATGAGGAGGGTTATTTAAATAGGTAATTGACTTGTAGGGGACTTTGATGTTTCTTAAAAAAATCTGGAAATACATTTAAATAAATAATGTGCATTTTTTAAAAAATTAATTTTTAATACCCCTTGGTTAGTATGTAATTTTTCATATGATTAATTATATTCATATCATTTTCTATAAAATTTTTGTCAAGCTATAATAGAAATACTGGTAACACTTTACAATAAGGTTCATTAGTTAACTACTTTAGTTAAAATGAACTAATAATGAACTGCACTTATACAGCATTTATTAATCTTTGTTGATTTTAATACATTATTAAAATCCTGTTAACATTAGTTAATGCAATGTGAACTAAAATGAACAAACGAACAACTGTATTTTCATTAACTAACGTTAACGAAGATTAGTAAATACAGTAACAAATGTTACTAGTTCATGTTAGTACATTATCTAATGTTTAACTAATGAACCTTATTGTAAAGTGTTACCGAAATACTAATTGCTCGTGTTGTGCCCGAGTCGAGTCAAGTCCAAATCCTTGACCAATTGAGTTTGAGTGAGAGATGTTTATTAACGTCTTGTTATCTTAATTTTATATTGTTACTTACTTTTTATCTTTCATGTTCCACATGATGTGGATTTGACTTTACTTAGAAATTCCAAAATGTAAGAATCTGTGACAAGTTCGAGTACAAGTCCGAATCCAGGCCAACTCTACTATTTGCACTCACTGGTGTTGCTCACATACACTTTCCTATGCATTCAGGAACCTTACCTGAGCTTATCAGTTGTGTAACAATGATGAAAACTCCCTAATAAAGAGACATGAATGTCTTAAAAGTTGCCCATATTGGATGCAAAGAAATTCACTCATGCAAACAAGATCAAATCTGTTATAGAAAACTATTAAAGCAGCTGTTTTCAACATTGATAATAATAAGAAATGTTTCTTGAGCAGCAAATCAGCATTTTAGAATGATTTCTGAAGGACCACGCGACTCTGGAGTGATGATGCTGAAAATTCAGGCTTGCCATTCACAGGAATAAATTGCATTTAAATAGATAAATTTAAATAGAAAACTGTTATTTTTAGGGATGTCCTGAGCTGATCTGAAGGATCGGTATCGGGGCTGATTAAGCCTTTTTTCCTAAACAACTTTTTTAAGGAATCACTCGAAAGTTAGTAGGTGCGTCCGAAATCACATAGTGTGTGGGTCAGTTACTTTTAAAATGTATTTCACAACAGATTACAAAATACATGCTTTAAAAAGTCATTTGTAACGTATTTTGTTACATTACAGTTTAGTAACTTAATCTAAATACTTAAGAATACTTTGGAATACTAATAAGTGTGGAACAAACACAAAAAAGGTAATTGCAAGTTTTTATCTCACAATTCTGAGTTTTCCCCTCAGAATTGTGTACTATAAAGTTGCAATTGTGAGTTATAAAGTCAGAATTATGAGATATAAACGCGCAATATTGAGAAAAGTCAGAATTATGAGATATAAACTCACATACTAAATTCACAATCACAAGAAAAAAAAATTTGTATTGCAAGTTCATATCTCCCAATTCTGACTTTATAACTTGCGATTGTGAGTTTAAATCTCGCAATTCTGAGAAAAAGAAGTCAGAATTGTGAAATGCAAACTCACAATTGTGAGGGGGAAAAAACTAATTGTGAAAAAAGTTGCAGTGACCTTTTTTACAATTATAAAATGACTCACAAACAACTATCACAAAACATGAAAACAGTCAAAAACATGAAACTTCACTCCGCTTTTTCAGACAGTCAGAGTCAGAGAATCACCAATAGCTGTTTAAATGACATTAAAATTCAAAGTAATCACTTTGGTCATCGAAAATACTTTTCAAATTTTGTATTTTAAATACGTAACTAAGTTACATGTATTTCGTTACTCCCCAACCCTGTGTGTGAGTAGGTACTACATTTGAATTTGCTTTGTGACCGTTAAAAAAGTAGGTTCTATATAGTATAAATGATTGAATATGGTTAGTAGTAATAATATTTGGATATATATGTCCGCCATGCATTGCGTTGTGTCACTGTGTTGCTTCACTATAGATCATCCGGGGACTTTTCGCCTACTTTTTTCCAAATACTATGTATTCGGACATACTACTCTGTTTGCATACTGTTTTTTGCATATTATGAAAATTTATTTACTGTTTATCAGTTGTGTGACACTGATGAAAACTCCTGTCCCCTATGTTGTTACTGTCACGTCGCTTCACTGTCATTCATAAATCCTCTCCCGTGGCCTTATGCGATAGTCAAGTCTCCATTGAATGCACATAAAATACAAGACGTTTATACGAGTAGTCCCATATTAATAATTGTGACCACACAGTCTGTTTACAATGTCTACCATTGTAACAGATGTTTACATCTACCTGTGTCTTCATATAGTAGGCCTATAAATATAAATACTACAGTAACTGGAATTACTATCCCGCTTTTTTACATTTGAGGAACACTCTGCACATCCCTGAATACACCGGATTGATTTTAATAACTTTAATGTATTTGAGACGTGTACCAGCACAAGGAAAATATAATATTCGGTATTGGCAGCAACTTTATAATATTCAATGACTCAGATTGGGAGCACAAAAAACTTGATCACCCTTGTTATTTTAAATTCGAAATAATATTTAATATATTACTGTTTTTACTGTATTTTGTAATCAAATAAAATACAGCCTAAGAGACTTCTTTCGAAAACAAACTTTTGAACAGTATAGTGTATATATTTTGCCATTTTGTTTTCTTAATATCCAGTAAGATATGCATACTATGAAAATTAGTGTTTTTAAGTCTTATTTTGAATGAGCACAAAATTGTATGCAAATAAATCTCAGTAGTTTTTTCTTTTTTTCTTTTTTACAGATCCAATCAGTACCAGAAAACCAAACCTGGTTGACACTGTAAATACTGTGGCAGTATATGAACGTTAACACATCGAGTTGACTGTAATGCATCAAAAATGTATTATTTGAATAGCAGACTGAGCCGCTGGCTCTCTGCCTGACTGTCCTCGTGTATTGCTGAATTTCATTTCGCGTGCGAGATCGAAGCTCTTCTTTATGGCTTGAGCGCGACCTTTGTCAACCCCTGTGAATTAGCTAGAAGCGTATCAGCTGCGCCGGCCTTTTTCTCGACCGTCCTATTAGCTGAGTAAAGCAAAGCAGGGGTCACCTTTAAGTAACCTTATCTTGTAATTGGGTTCAAGGTTAAGTGACCTGGGAGCGGAGAGGTCCAGGGTTAAGGTTGGGGTGACAGGGAGGGAGGCAGCATTTAATCACAAATGGGGGAAGAAATCAAGGACCAGGATTCAACCGTCTGGGTCAGACCTCAGTGCGATCTGACCGCGGGGGTGAAGGGAAGTTGTCGAGCAGCCCATATTCAAGCCAAGGTCCTCAAAGCTTTTAACCTTAGCGCAAATCGATACAGGCAGCGACGGGGCTAATATTTATCTTACAGATGGGAGTATTAAATGAGGGCTTTGCCAGACCTTCCCTCGAAGGACCGGTAGCATCCCGAAGCTCCTCTAATTGAAATGTATGCGGGAAAACGGGCGTTGAATGAAAAACAGCCCTGACAGCTTTTCGCTCCAGCGACTGCTCCACATTAGCTGCCCGCGAGGAGACGAATGACCAGCGGCGCGTGGATTTAGCCGGAGCGACCCGTAGACCCGTCCACTGGCAAGGGCAAGGAAATTGGCCAGATTAAAGAGCTTGTAAATAACAAGTCATAAACATCTGCCTTATAAGATCGTCCGTCCATGTGGGTCTCCATCTGCAGTTTTTCTTTTGCCCATCGAGCTCTTACAGTCTCTTGGATAAGCTGCACAGTATTACTAAAGAAAAAAATAATTCAAAAATGTGAATAATTCTTCATTTCACAATGTTGCATCCCTTTTTCCATGATCCTTTGCTTTAAAATGACTGTGAAATATATAGAACATTTTTTAATGATATTTTCATAATGATTTTGTTGGAAATTGTGAATTTTGCAGTGATCTTACTGTGATTTAGGTGGGTTTTTTTTTTTTTTTTTTTTAGAAAAATAGGATCTCTGGTTTAAATCTCTTTAGCAAAAGTCTGATTCATCTCCATGAAATTAACAATATATAACATAATATAATATAAGTTTGAATATTTGAGTGAATTTTGTCAAATTTTCTTTGATTTTCAGCAAGTTTGTGTCTGAACATTAAATTACATAAGGCATATAACAACATTATATTAACAACTGATACACTCATACATACATTCAAATATATATATGTGTGTGTGTATGCATGTATATGAACTTCAGTGCCTTGATTATTTCGCATTTTTACAGATTTCAGTTTGCATTAATGCCAATAATGTTCCGTTGGTTAAAATCAATACTGATTTTAAAGAAAAACGTACAATACGTGTGTTTTTTGCGCCTAATGTCAAGTGTTGACGTGCATGAGACTTCTGATGTCGCTCTGATGAAAGATGTGCTTACTTTGAGTTTTAATATATGTGTGAATAGCTCTCATATAGCTGTTGCAAGGTATGCAAAACTGAATGCCAGCTAAGAGCTTTAAGAAAACACTTATTGATTTTATTGAAATTCACACTATTCTAAAGATGCATTCCCTCTGCGACAGCATTGCATATCTGTTTACCATGAAACAAAGTTACTGACTGTTGTGTTTAACACGCATTTAATTGTAAACTCTATTAGAGACCCTATAATCTCATAAACTTTTTAATAATTCAGAGATGCTGTTATGTTTGTGCAGATGCGATACTTTCAAATTATTCTGTCCTCGGACAATTTGCTTTAAACACTCTCTCCCTTCCCCTTCAATTTATTGGCTGCCATCTTTGACCCGAAGACTGACCCCTATCTTAAACACATTTCAATGCAGCCAACAAAATTAATCTGACAGATAAATCACGGTCTTACAAATGCTTGTGGCGAGGAAGACAAGGTCAAAGTCACTGAGGGAATATAAAATTAAGCCAGAATCAGTGTAGCATTATAAAATCTACTCCATATCTGAAGGTAAAAAAAAAAAGAAGAAACGGATATTCTAGTAGCAGCCGTTTGCTGTCTGCCGTCTCTGCTCTGTTAATAGGCCAGGTCATTTTAAACAGCTAGTAGAGCGAGCAGCTGATTTGATTTGTATGGCAAGTCAACCAATCGAGCATATTTTCAATGACCTTTGAACTCAAAGCTTTCCAGTTGGCTGCTCGGGGATGCCACCTTCACTTGACCCCTCACCTTACACAGTCATTCCATGGTCATGAGAGAAAACAGAGCCCACACAGAATCTCTAAAAGAGTCAGTGTTTATCTGTATACCTGCTTCTTTTCTTTAAAGTGCCCCTATTATGCCTTTCCGAATATAGCAGTAATATGGCTGTTTGCGAATACAAAATGTCGGCAAAGTTTTAAAGGTCAAAGTGCACGACAAATAAAGTCATTGTCTTCCAAAAGAAAACGAGTCGTCAGCAATTTCAGCCTCACGTCCTGTACGAATATGTGTAGTTTTGTTGCAAATTTGCATTGGCTGCCGTCGAACAACGTCTACTTTGTATTGTAGCTGAGGCCTGGAAGAGTTGTCGGCATGTCAAGAAGACACCGTTTTCTGCGCTGTGAATCCACTTTACATGCACTTCTTAAAAAGGATAAGGACTCGCGCTCTAGCTCTAAAACCGACGCTATTGTTGCTGTTCGTATCACTGTATATCAAGTGCTGAGGATGTCTCCGGTGCAGAAATCCATATATGGTAATGGGCGTTTCGTTTCTGCCATGCGCTGTAAGCGATCGACCAATCACAACAGACTGGGCTGTCTGACCAATCAGAGTAGAGTAAGCTCTTGAAAAGGAGGGGTTTCGAGAGACAGAACCGTTTTCAGACTTTTTGAGAAATGAGGCGATGTGCGCTGCACATTATGAGAAAATTAAAGTGTTTTTTGACTTTATATGCAATTTTTATTTTATTGACTTTATATACCTATTGTAGGAGATCTCAAAAACGAAATTTGGAACATTTAAAATGTCGCTATAGGGACACTTTAATACATTTGTATAAAAAAAAAAAAAAGCTGTGGTTGCCAGAACTTTACCGTGAAAAAATATAGTAACATTTTAGGCTTTACAATTTTAACAAATTCAGAGTAAAAGAGATTAAATATATTGCATTATGTTAATATACCAACCTAGAGTATACTGAAGTACTAAAATATGTTTTGAACCTTTACAATACATTGACAAAAAAAACATTGGTGGTAATGAGAAGGTCACATGTAGAATCAAAGCTCATCACAAGTAGCTCTTCCACAACCTGAGGTAAATACTAATATATAGAAGGTGCACACTATGGAAGCTTATAAAAAATTTTTTTTAAAATAACTGCGACTTTGTATCTCACAATTCTGACATTCTGACCCTTCGCAAAGATCCGCCCCCTTTAGTCACTGTTGCTATGTCCGACAAGCCACGCTCTCTCATGCCACACATCATGTTCTCACGCACGGCAGTGAAAAATACATCCCGGAGCAAAGAGGACATTGACAACGTTTGAAAGAGTTTCATATTTAAAATATTGTCATTTATTAAAGAAGTTTAAACAATAAATAGCGTATAGTGTCTCTTTAATGTGTCGTGACAGATCGCTGTAGCTCCTCGTGAACCGATCATCTCTTCATACTAGCTCATTTATAGCATCAAATAAACATGAATGACCATCAGAAGGAATGTTGTTTCAGACGTGAGCAGACACAATTTTTCAAGTTCAAGTTTACCAACGTTAATCTACTAACTCCCCTGACTGCTTTGTCGGACAAAATGGCGGATTCGGGGTTATGATTGGTCAGATCGCCTGTCAATCAAACTGTTTGCGAAGGGTCAATTACGAGTTTACATCTTCGCAATTCTGACTTCTTTTTTCAGAATTGTGAGATATGAACTCACACTTCTGAGAAATAAAGTCAGAATTGCTAAATATATCGCCCTAATGTACAGATAATAAAAAATATTAAACAAGTAATTCTGGGAATGCCAATTTATGTTTTGTTTTTTTTTTGTAAATTATCAGATGACTTGTTCTTTTACACTTCCAAAAACTATACATATAAAATTGCATGAAATGTCTTGTTAGACATTATTACTTATTACTGTTTTGCACATCATCTAGTAAGGGAAATTACCATTATCCAATTACCAAGTTTTTACCGGAGAATTTTTACAGTCTTTAACCGTTAAAATGATCATTTTTTTCACAGTATATGAACTTATCTCCATTTCATTTGTATTAATTGTTTATCAGAGCATTATGAGCACAATGTACTTGTGTTTAGAGGTCACATCTTTAACAATTAAATTCTTAATTAAATTTGTCTGTCTGACAGCCCATGGACAAATATTCATTATTTTACGGCTATTTTTGAGTCACTTTTGCGGCTTGATAGCCCCAGCCCTTATTCATTGTTGAGTCACTTTTGGTGTTCAATGGAACAAAAAATCTGTGTGGCTTCGGAGCGACATGAGGGTGAGTAAATAATCTTAATTTTAAGTGAACTATTCCCAGTCTTTAAGGTGATGTGGTGCGATTGGATGGCCAGCTACTGTTCAGCAACCCAAGGAATATCCTCCTCACTTTACAGCTGGTGGGATTAAAGGGGCTTCCTGTCCCATGACTGACCTTAAAAGCCAATCCAGATGTCCTACAGCCCTCGAGACAAAGAACTCAGGTGACATATCTTATCTTGAGGGCACTTGAGCTCCTCTTCTAAAGAGGCGGTTCTTTTAAGTGCTCCGTCATCCTGGCAAATGCCTTTTCAAATACTGCACGAGTTTCTCCCTCTCTTGTCTGCAAACACCGTAATTGTCCAGGAGAGAGCATTATGCATTCAGAACGGCTTCAGAGGTTTTTCTGGGGTTAAAAGTGACACATCTCTGAATATTAGATAAAGGGAAAGGCCACACAAATGGAACCTCAAAGAGCGGTTAATGCTCATGAAGAGATTGGAGGATTAGGTGGTCCTCAGGGCTAGATTTTATGCTGAGCTCATACTATAGTTCTTAAGCCAGCAGAAGACTCACAAATGGAGGGCACAAAAGAGGAATATGCAGGAACAAATCTGCAGAATCTTTTTAGCCGCTCAAATGTTTGGGGTTTGTATGTTTTTGTAATATTTAATGTTATGCTCTCCAAGGCTGCATTTGTTTGATCAAAAATACAGTAAAAACGGTAATATTGTGAGTATTATTACCATTTTTTGCGCTCAAAGCTGAATTTTCAGCATCATCACTCCAGTCTTCAGTGTCACATGATCCTTCAGAAATCATTCTGATATGCTGATTTGCTCAAGAAACATTCCTTATAATTATCAATGCTGGAAACGATGATGCATTTTTTTAGGACTCCTTGATTAATAGAAAGTCAAAGGATTTATTTGAAATAGAAGTTTTGTATAACAAAGTTGTACTTTTGATCAATTTGATTGGTTCTTGCTGAATAAAAATATTAATTTCTTTCACAAAAAAACTCTCAAACTATTGAACTTTGCTTCCTAAATCATGTAAAAACCTAATAAAAATAAAAATAAAATGTTAGAGGTTATCACCTAGATCAGTGGTTCCCGACTGACACTGAACATGCTAAGAGCAAATAATGAAATGCATCTAACCAGATTTTTATTGGAACCATCGAATAGCATATGTTCAATTTAACTCTTAAATGGATAGTGTGACGTGCCCTTGTCCTTGAAAACCATACAAAACTGCTCAAAGGAAAATAAAATAAAACCCAGGCTACATTAAATAAGAATCCGATGATTGATGCTGACCACAAGTTTTCGTTTTCAAAAGAGATTTAGAAACCAAAACGCTCTGTTTTACTCTTGTCATGTTAATATGTTGCTTTATTTGAATATTTAAATATTTTTGTAGTTGCGTAGTTAATGTTAATAGGAAAGTTCACCCAAAAATGAAAATGACTCACCCTCATGTGTGAGTTTCTTTCTTCTGCAGAACACAAAAGAAGATATTTTGAAGAATGCTGGTACCCAGACAGTTGACGATAGCCATTGACTTCCATAGTATTTTTTTTCCTACTATGCAAGTCGATGGCTTTTTTTGTGTGTAACAGAAGAAAGAAACTCATACAGGTGTGGAACAACATGAGGGTGAGTGCATTTTCATTTTAGGGCGAACTATCCCAACATTTCAATGTTTGACATATTTGTTTACTTTTGAAAAATTTGAGTGCTGTTTTAAGTCGCCGCTTTGGTTCTAAAGCAAAAGAAGATACTGTAATAGTTACTGTAGTTCTCCCTCATCATCCCACATATTTTCCCCAGGCCTTCAAATTCCCCTTGTTCAGTTCATAACATCGTTCTACCCTTCCATTTCTCCTCGCTTCCCTTCCCTTCTCAGTATAAGGTTGTCAGAGTTTTTTGGGATCCAGTGAGCTGTGAAATCGCACAAATTGCTGTTGCTTTACGTCTGGCCCGGTGACAGAAAGAGAAAGAGGAGGAGGAGAGAGAAGAGAGATTTTCTGCTCCAACACTTCTGAACCTTTCCTGCACCCCCTGTAATCACACACAGACACAGAAGCACACGCACAGCTGCAAAACTGCATCACCCATACCCCCTCCCGCCCTCCATCTCTAATCCACTCTCATCATACAAGCCCCCACCCCCGTTCCCACTCGACAACACCTCCACCACTTTGCTTTAGAATCCGGGTCACTTCACTGAACAACCACACGAGGCCCCGAGAGTGATAAAACCTTCCGACATGGTACTGCATCCTCTGATAAAACTAACACTTTCACCAAGTACTATACACAAGTGTCACTAGTGAAAGTGTGATGTTTCAGCCCAATGTTTGGGCAAACATTTGTAAACAAATTCTGGTGTGTTCTGGAATTATTTTTCAATCAATTCTCACATTATTTACTCACCTCTCATGTTGTTCCATATTCGTCTGTTGAACACAAAATGAGAAAAGAATGTGAGTGACAAGTGAAAACGATGCTGCTGTGCTCTAAAAATGACACACATTCTTTAAATGGAAAGTATATGCAAAGGAAAAGAACATTTTTGGAATGACATGACGGTGAATTTCAATTGACCCTTCGCAAAGACCCGCCCCCTTTAGTTACTGTTGCTATGTCCGACAAGCCCTCTCACGCCACACATCATGTTCTCACGGAGTGAAAAATACATCCCAGAGCAAAGAGGACACTGATAACATGTCGACAGACAAGACAGAGCAGGTTACTTTTGATATGAAACAGTTTCATATTTAAAATATTGTAATTTTTTTGAGAAGTTTAAACAATAAATAGCATATAGTTTGTCTTTAATGTGTCGTGACAGATCGCTGTAGCTCCTCGTGAAGCGATCATCTCTTCATACTAGTTCATTTATAGCATCAAATAAACATGAATGAACATCAGAAGGAATGTTGTTTCAGACGTGAGCAGACACAATTTTTACAATTCAAGTTCACCAACTTTAATCTACTATCTCCCCTGACTGCTTTGTCGGACAAAATGGCAGATTCTGGGTTATGATTGGTCAGATCGCCTGTCAATCAAACTGCTGGCGAAGAGTCAATTGAGATTTGCATATCTAAAACGTGCTTTAGTGTTCATGTGAGGCTGCCATAGTGATGCATATATTAGATATTCTTCAGGTACAGTTGAATTCCTCAGGAACAACCACTGTAACACAAAAATGTATGTTTGTGTAGCACTGCACACATGCAATGCATTTGCATATTTTGTGTGTTTAAGTATGTGTTTGGTACATTCTGAATGGAATCTGCGTTGACAGCTATGTATGTATTATCTACACACACACACACAATATATATATATATATATATATATATATATATATATAATCAATATTTCAGTAAGTTGGGTACTGAATAGTTCAAACCTGAAACAGTTGCATGTCCTCGAGCTGTCCAGTTTTGTGTCCAATGCTGTTTAGTCAGATATATACTTCCCTCTTGTGGTGGATAGCTGATATTACAATCTCTTTAACTCGTTTTCAGGATTGTTTCTAAAAGTGTGTGTAGAAGAACACAAGGACACTATTTTGTTGGCTTGTGCTGTAAGGTTTAAAGAGATTTATGTGCTCAGATTCGCATCTTCACCATTATAAACTCCCTCGTGGCACAGTTTCCATTGATCGTTGTGTTTTTTAACTCGTCTCCTCACCTCACCAAAGGCGGGAACTTCTAGACACAACGGTTTTTATAGTACTTTAACATTTATGACGAAGATAAAATCCCCTTTTACTTTTCTCCTTTGTGTCTTCATGCAGTTCATTTCATTTAAAGCAGAAGTTTAACACATCCTTTTTGATAATCAACCGACAACTGTACAGCACAATGTCAGCCATTGGGGGCGCTGTGATAATGAAGCAACACTTCCCAATGCCTCTCTGAAGAAGAGAGAAGTTTACACCATAGAAAGTATTAAACCGTAGAAAAATAAAATTACGTTCATAGCACGTAAACACGTTACACTAAAACCGCATTTGCAGTAACGTTGCATGAAGAGAAGTATAAGTTGGTCTCCTTCAAATGTGCGTGTTGATACCATTAAAACACTCGGTGTAGAGTTAGAAATACGCGGAATAAGTCAACTTTTGATCGTTTTGTAATCCCTAAACACTCTTCTGCAAATTTCATTGTGTTCACGTGACGCGCTTTCTTCTCGCGGGCGCGGGAAAACTGAGGACGAAACTTAAAGACAAACTTTAAGATTTATTGAAGAAACGTAAGGAGAACTACCTGAAACAGCGTCATAAAAATAGTTCATAGAAAATAATTCTGCCATGATCTGAAATAAACTTCAAGAGTTAGTGAACACTGTTTCGTTCAAATACTGTTGGGGTCGTTAAAGTTGAACTTTTAAGAAGTTTTGTTCTTCACTTTGCCTTTGTTTCTTGGCCTGGGAATATCTGTCCATCCATGTGATTATGCTCAAATTTAACTCTAGAAAATAAAAACTGTAGCCTATATATACATGAGCTCTGTACTCGTGAATGTTGTGGATTAGTTGACAGATGGTTGATTTTATGTTTCAGTGATTGTGGAAGCATGTGAGGACAAGGATAATCAAACAGCAACATAATCTTTAAGTAATCTAACAAAAAGGAAAACAAACTAGCCCACATTATCTGTGCCACCTCCCTACCTTTCTAAATCCAAGAGGAAAAAGATGGCAGTCACAGAAATCCTAGCACCATGGACAGTGCCCACAGGCAGCACTCCACCGTTTTCCCTTTTTGTCACGTGCCTGAAAGGTTTTATACTGTATGAGGGAGTGCTGAAGAAGTCTTAAAATGGCTGATACTCTGTTTGAATAACGTGGATTACATTCAGCCTCAAAACTCTGAATGGGTAATATCGTGAAAAATCAAATCCCTGATCTTTTTCCATTAAAGATGTGGTGCAGTAGTGAAGAAAGATATGCTTTTATTTTTAAAGGCCAGAAAAACATACTATGACTCCAGTTTCTATGTATGTTACATACATAACCAAACATGTAGCAATTTTATTCAATTTATATCAACATATATTGTGTAATCACAACCTTGGACACATGCAATGGAGACAATAACTGCACATAAGGAGGACAAGGCTTTATTTGGCATTTCACAGTACAATATATAGCATCGATAATCTTTATTATAAAAACAATTGACAGTACTACACAAAGATACATCTTACTCACCTCTTTGATTACAGCAGTACCGGTAATCTGTTGTTGAATATAAGTTTATCCACTGTTTGACACACCCCACATCTTATCAATAAAGACAATTGACCCTTCGCCGACAATTTGATTGACAGGTGAGCTAACCAATCATATCCTCGAATCAAAGCAGTCAGAGGAGTTAGTAGATTCACATTGGGGAACTTGAACTTGAAACATTGTTCTGCATTTTTTCAACATTCCTTCTGATGTTCATTCATGTTTATTTGATGCTATAAATGAACTAGTATGAAGAGATGAACATTAAAGACACACTATACGCTATTTATTGATTAAACTTCTTTAAAAAATTACAATATTTGAAACGGTTTCATATCAAAAGTAATCTGCTCTGTGTGGCGTGAGAGCGCATGGCTTGTCGGACATAGCAACAGTAACTAAAGGGGGCGGGTCTTTGCGAAGGGTCAATTCAGTCAAATGCTTTGAAAGGAATTCAGAATGTTTTCAAAACCAAGATAAAGCCTTTATAGAATTGTTGGACTTGAATTTCACAGAAAACTGTATTAAGAAACTTAAAACACAGCCACTGGGACTATTAATTTACAGATCTTGCTTATGTGGTAATCTGCATTTCTGGCAGAACAAAGGCTGGTCAAAGAAGGAATGTTTGTCTATATGTGTAAAGTACTGAATGTGCTCAAAAAATATTGTTCGTTTTTTAATAAAGGAAGATGTTACAAAAAAAAAAAAACATACATTGAAGAAACCTTCTTGAGTTCCATTAAATGAAAACACAAAACAAAAGAAAGAAAAGATCCACTTAAACTAATTGAATCCCCATTTCATATGTAGGCCTATAATAATAGCAAAATAAACTTTCATGCAAGACTTTGAAATCAACAGGCTTGTCTGGACTTGGGGTTGGATATTTTATTTATGATTAATGTCGGACATTAGTATACAAATACACCCAGTTCTTTATAGCCTTTAAATATCATAGAATACGTCTTTAAACGCGCACACTGTTCTGAGGTCCGTCAAAATGACTGACGCGACGCATAAACAAAATCTCAGACTGTCTGTGAGTCTAAGTTTGACATTTTTGTTTTTATCTCATCTTAATACTTTGTCTCAGTTCCTGGCGTCACTACTGAGGTGTGTTGTAACACCATCAGTTCACCCAGTTTAAAGACAAGAACAGGATGAAATCACTACCATAGTCTAGGCTACATAAAGACCACCAACATCCTGAGGTAACATATAAGAATAGCCGCACAATCTTTTCATTTGCATGCTAAAAAATAAGAAATATCATGGCTGAGTAGACTTGGGAGGGTTGTAAGACTTCTCCTGGATTCACTAAAAATGAGCAGTGTTTAGATTTGGCTCAACTGGGTGACTACAGAATAGCCAGAGCCTTTTTATTGGCTCTGTTGAACTGAAATGTTTTCTATATGTTTAACATTTTGCATTTAAATGTGAAAAAAGAAATTGTGATGGAATGCTAAAGATTTTAAACCCATAAGTGTGAATAGGACAAATGTATGCACAAAATTCTTCAAAATTATTACAAACCCTGGTATTGGGTTAGACTATAGCACACCAGTCTTTAGTTTGTAATTTACTTTTATCCAAATTGTAGATTTCTAAACGACACTAATAAGTAGCAGATAAATATTTCAATTGTGACACATGGTGTTACAGACAAAAACAATAAACAACCTTGTGTAGGTCTGAATATTCCGCCTGTTTCCGCCACTGAAAAAAAGATTATTGCGACTTTTTATATACAGATATAAAAAAGTCAGAATTCTGACTTTATAACTTGCAATTAGGAGTTTATATCTCACAATTCTTGAAAAAAAGGTCAGAATTGGGAGATATAAACTCCTAATTGCAAGTTATAAAGTCATCATTTTTTATATCTCGCAATTGTGACTTTATATTTCGCAATTCTGACTTCATAACTCTCAGTTCTGACTTAATATCATGCAATTCTGAGAAAAAGGTCAGAATTGTGAGATATAAACTCCTAATTGCAAGTTATAAAGTCATCATTTTTTATATCTCGCAATTGTGACTTTATAACTTGCAATTGTGACTTTATATTTCGCAATTCTGACTTCATAACTCTCAGTTCTGACTTTATATCTCACAATTCTGAGAAAAAGGTCAGAATTGTGAGTTTATATCTCACAATTCTGTGAAAAAAAAGTCAGAATTGTGAGATAAAAAGTCTCAATAATCTTCTTTTTTTTCAGTGGCGGAAACGGGCTTCAATAGAATATGCCTTGAAAAAAAACCCAGACCTTTTTTTTTCCCAACAACTGCGATCTTATCCTGTGACTTCACACCTCTGTGCTTTAGATAGATGTTTGCTTCTGTGGGAGTTATTTTTAGTTGTAGCCTGTTTCATTCGAGTGATCACATTTAAAACACATCCAGTGTTGGCACCATTTTTCAGACAACATGATCTGTTTTTGTCTGTCTTTGTTTAAAACAAAATACTTGTAAGTTACATGTATGATGCACCGATACCCTGATTCGTGCATTGAGGCATTTGAACGGCTCATTTTGGAGTGTCCGTTGTCTCAAAAAGAATAGTGACATGGAGATAATTGTGCCACTGGAAAAGTGTCCTTTCTGACACTGATCCTCAGAAATTCATTGAGTTTCTTATAATAATGTCTTGTTTTATTGGATGAATATTGTTCTTGTACGCTGATTCGTGCATTAACAAGATGAAGAGCTCATTTTATTGTCTTTAAAGGAACAGTAGCTTGGAAATGTCTGTGCCCTCAGAAAGCCTGTGTGATGATGACATTGAGGCATTTCATTGATTCAACACTGGTTGGTCTCGAATCAGAACTTATACCTGTTGATTGGTACACCTTAAAATATATTTTAAATTCCAGTGCTAAGGCTGCTAAGCTATTTTATCAATGCAAGAAACAGGTGTCCTATTTGGACACACACTGACACTGCTGGAAAGGGGTGCTTTTTAACTCTGTGCCAGCATATGCAATAGATGGCTCATATTTCAGTACCCCATTTGAAAACAATTGGTTTATTCCAACCCTTAATTTATTACTTAAATCTTTATTCTAATAAAAAGCCCCCCATGAATAGCTTCCACCAAGTGTCACCAATGGCAGAGCTTGGCAGCTGGCCTGTTTGGAGACTCTCTGTGCCCTCAGCTGCCTCCAGAAGTGACAGTCGGTTCTCTGTATAGACTATCTGACTGTTGGAAGGCTGGAATATTTGAATGTCATTGGGGGAGGTCATCTGTGGCTTGAGGAGGGGGCTGGGTAATAGGGGTTCATACATGTGTCTGCAATGGAGCAAGTGGAGACTTGCATTAATATTGGTAGCCAAAGGGCCCTTTTTGAGGCACCAGGGCCATCTGTACATCAGTTTAAATGGTATAGTCCAATTTGAACACCCCTCCATATTGAGCTAAAATGGAAGAGCCTCTTTTGCAGTGTTTTCTGGGAAGAAGAAGTACAGTCGGGATAGGGACTTTGGAGAGAGCAGTCTGAAAAGGTAAGAGGAGCTGTTTTCCCCAATGGCCCAAGCCATTAATGGCCTCATTGGGATGCACATTGGCCTTAATGCATGCCTGTATATGGATTTTTACAAATCTTACATGGTGTCTGTATTGGGTGAGAATAGATATCTTGGTTAGCATGAACAAGGAAATATGGAGGGAGCTGCTAGGGGGAGCTATAACAGGGAAGACAGCAGCTGACTGAACTTGATCTACTCCAAATGGGCAGTAGACTCTTCAAAATACTCACATTGGTTGGGAAAACACAGGAACATGTCGAATTGTTGTGCTTTGGCTTGTTATAGATTGTCTGCAATTGTTCTGTCTTGATCCCTTGGCTGCTTGTCCAAGGGAAGTGGCCAATTTGACATGCAGGCAATGCTGTACAAAAGAAAGAGAGGAAACATGTTAATGAGGGTCCCTGAAGAATAAAACGCTCTTAAATGTACTATAAGCTTGTAAATCATATATGTTATTGTGCATTTATGTGCTTTTTACAAGATCATTTTGACATATTAGCTTCTCTGAGTGAACTGATAGAGAGCTTTAAAGATGGCCGCTCCTTGGAGGGGCGAGTGCTGTTGGGACGGCTTACTTCCTGACTCACTCGACACACTGCATCGTTTATCACTGTGCTCAAGCATATTAAACTGTTTTTAAATAACACTGCATGAAAACTAATCTTTTACGGTAACAGTTCTTTTACAATTAAGTAACTAATAATCAGAGTTATGGTTAGTAATGTGGACTTTTTTGGAGATCATATTCCAGTCTTAACCAAGTGAGTGTGGAGTGTAAACACAGTCACATGAACTGTTTTTCTAGTTAAGCATAGAGTTTGAGACTAGTTAAGCACACAGTATGGACTAGTCTCAGGTTAGTCTGAGAGTGATTAGTCTCAGATTAGTAGAGAGTCATCTGGGCCCTGACTCTCTGTAATGGGTTAGTTAAGACGGCACAGCTTTTTATGATTTATCTATCTGTATGAAACTGACAACATTTTGTTATTGGGCTGGTGTTGGTAAAAGATTACCTATTAACCCTTTCAGTGATGATCAAATGAATCAATAATCATTCATCTTTTGATTTTATGTGTGTCTGTCCTGTTGGGAATGGTGGGAAGCTGTGTTATATTTAAATTAGTGGGTTATTCAGTTCAAATAAATTACCCTAATCAAACTTGTTTACACAAGCTAAGGCATAAAGATGAACTGAAAGGGTTAAATACTCAAAAGGGATCATTATATTATTCAATAAGCATTAATCTTTTGATTTTATGTGTCTTAACGGAGGAAAGCTGTGTTATATTTAAATTAGTGGGTTATTCAGTTAATATATATGAACCTAATCAAACTTGTTTACACAAGCTAAGGCATAAAGATGAACTGAAAGGGTTAAATACTCAAAAGTGATCATTATATTATTCAATAAGCATTAATCTTTTGATTTTATGTGTCTTAACGGAGGGAAGCTGTGTAATATTTAAATTAGCGAGTTATTTAGTTAATATATATGAACCTAATCATACTTGTTTACACAAGATAAGGCATAAAGATGAACTGAAAGGGTTAAATACTCAAAAAATGACGATCATATTGAATAATAATCATTAATCTGTTGATTTCATGTGTCTTTCCTGTTGGAAATGGGGGAATGTTGTGTTATATTTCAATAAATGAACCTAATAATACTTGTTTATGCAAGATAAGGCATGAAGGTGAACTGAAAGGGTTAAATACTGAAAGGATGGAGGATGTAGTAGATGCAACTTCCTATTCTAAAACCATCCAGCATTTAAAGAGTTAAATTTTAGTCCTCATGAGCGCATCGCAGTCAATGACACCCTTTCACTTTGTCACTGTCTGGCGTTTTTATCAGAAATCTGAACATGTAAATTACTGCCCCCTCTGGATGGATCAGGAACAAGGGTCTGTGTCTTTAACGGAAAAACGAGAAGAGTAAACATGCTCTCATTTAGAGTTGCATCCCTTTTTTCTTTAATAAAATTGGTCCTCCAAGCTCTCAGTACAACACCATCACAGTCAACAGTTTTAACCCCTAAAGCCATAATTCTGCTGGGAAGTTTCATAAGCTCTTTTCTCTCATCAACGACTGAACTACTACTAGATTTTGTCCACTTGTAAATCTAGCAAGTGTAAATGTTAAAGTTCCCTGCTGGAGGATAGTTGATCAGCGGAGTACATGAATTTGACAAAGCTTCATACAGCAGCATGCAGTGTCCTTATTGTGATGGCCAGTTGCCTACCTAGAAGTGCAAAAATGAACTTTTATATTTTTATAGTTCTCTGTTCTACAGCCATACTTCAGTACAGTTATGCCGTAATATTCTTTTGAAATGCCATATTGTTCATTGAGTCATAATGTACTTTGATATGTCACTGATTAATTGCTTTAAGTAGTAGATCAGACATTTACTTGCGTTACCGACATTGTCCCCTCAAAGATTTTATATTTTATTACCATACCGTTTATGTTTCTGCGGAGTTGTTAGTCCATTATATTTTTTTTGAAAACTCATATTCTTTAAAGACCCATAAAATGACATCCAACATTGATTGAACATTCAGATTTGATACTGTCTTGCTTTCATAGCCGAGCTCAGATTTCTTTTTATTGCCACACCAACATTTACTATCCCATATTTTCTTTTCAAATATTGTGAGATATGATGTTGCGTTTGCACAGGGGGCTTCCATATTACTGTGAGTTACTACTTTGTGAGTTTAACAAAAATCAACTTTTCAAACTTTTATATTTTAAAATATATTATATAATCAAATTCAAACTTTTCTATTTTTATGCCCATGCTTCTGTAGAATTATGGCGTAGTGTTCCTGTGAATCTCAATCTTATTTTTCAATGAGCCGGAATGTACTCCGTCATAACATGTTGAAGTGTCACTGTTTAACCGCTTTAACAGGTATTTGCAGTAACCCAGCTGACAATAAAAGAATGTTTTCCTAACGCTCTTATTAAATTACGAAAACGTCATTTCTCAATGTTCTCTATAACGTCTAGTTTTTAAATGTTTAAAAACATTTTACAGCGAACGTTGAGGAAACATTTCATATAAACAGTTAGCAAACTTTCATTACTGAAACGCTACTGAATGTTCTCTGATTAATATTTAAAAAATAATGAGCATCCATCTACCTATAAGTGCAAAAATGAACTTTTATATTTTTATAGTTCTCTGTACTACAGCCATACTTCAGTACAATTATGCCATAATATTCTTTTGAAATGCCATATTGTTCATTGAGCCATAATGTACTTTGATATGTCACTGATTAATTACTTTAAGTAGTAGATCAGACATTTACTTGCGTTACCGACATTGTCCCCTCAAAGATTTTATTGCCATACCGTTTATGTTTCTGCGGAGTTGTTAGTCCGTTATATTCTTTTGAAAACTCATATTCTTTAAAGACCCATAAAATGACATAAAACCTTCAGATTTGATACTGTCTTGCTTTCATAGCAGAGCTCAGATTTCTTTTTATTGCCACACCAACATTTACTATCCCAAATTTTCTTTTCAAATATTGTTATTTGTTAGATATGATGTTGCATTTGCACAGGGGGCTTCCATATATTAACATTTAGCAAACATTATTGAAACCCTACTGAATGTTCTCTGATTAATATTTAAAAAATGATGAGCATCCATCTAAAAAAAAATGTACAATGTATAAAAAATGTTTTTGTGCCAATGTTTTGGGAACATTATTAAAGACCAGATAACTTTGAACAAACCTCAACATTACTGGAAGAACATTGAGACTGTTCCCTGTTCGCTGGGAATTTGTGAAATTAAATATATTTAAAAAAATTACCAGGCTTTTAGTTTGCAACAATAGCTGTAAATTGTTACACCCGTTTGCTGGAAAACAGTAGCATACTGTATGAAATATTAAGATGATCACATTTCAACAAATAACTGACCCAAAAATCTCTGAATATGCTTTGCTAAACTTTCTATGATTTTTTTTCCCCCTTTTTTTCTGCCGCAGGTACCTGGAAGGAAAAAAAACCCCAAGATCTCCATTTGGAACATCCAGTCTTTCTCACTGCAACGTAAGAGTTCATTTTCCTGTCTTAAGTGGTTAGAGGTGACACTCATTCTCTGTTAAAGACAAAACGTGGCCTTTTCCTCCAAGAATAGCTACTCAATGTAATCTGCCGGCACTCTGTTTACAAAATGATCCCACACAAAGCCCATTTCACAGTCACAACACGCATCTGTCATGAACTCGACTCTCTCACAGCTGTTCAAACGGCAGCTGACATGCACAGTTGCCCCACAGCTTTTTCTTTCAGCGTACATTCATTCTTTGTCTGTGCTTTGTTTTGTTTTTTTTGTCACTTAACCAGATAAGCCACAACAGGACATACCTGCTTCCTAAATTTTTACACACACGCAGCCTCATTCATGAAACACGATCGGAATGAATAAAACCTCCTTATGTAATTGTTGCATTTCATTAAATGAATGCAGAAATGCTTCCAGCATGTGTTTGATTTCTGAGGCCCGTAAACTATTTTTCCACATACACATATTTTACTTTTGACTCATGCATTAATATTAGTCAATGTCGGAATTTCCTCCTCCTCTTCTTCTTCTTCTTCTTTTTTTTTTTTTTTTTTTTTTTAAATATATACAGGCAACCTAATGTTCTCTAATTTACTCATCTGCTCCCACTAGTTATTCATTCTTGTCTAGAAGTGTCAAGATTCATTACTGAACTTGGCAGAACGCATTGCAGCCATTTTCCGTGAAGGGTGTGTGTGTATGTTCTTCAGAAAGGGGATTGCGGAAAAGCTGCATGCTTTTTTTTTTCCTCCTCTAAACCAATCAGCATTGCTGTGGTATGAGTCACTCCCACACCCTGCCCTTTTTTGACAAAGAGGGAGGGGCTGTTTCTCAGACCGGACAGTGAAATGGTGGCTGCATGTACAAAAACAGCAGCAGCACCATTAGGAACTGAACAGCTACAGACGCATTTAAAGGTAAGATTCGTAGCTTAGAACATTCTCCTGCTTACACGTGCATCCTGTTACATGAGTATGGAATAATATTGCTGCTTTATGTAACCGAATATGTTTTGTGTTCATCTAACCTCCCTCTTAAGCTAATTATGTTAGCCTGTTTACAAGCCATACTGCCATTCATTCAGTCAGGAAACCTGTTTTAGTAACCGACAGAGCATGTTATTACAAAAAACTCCATTTAGAAAATCTTTTTGTTTATAGTAAGGAAAACAGAAGTATGACATCATTCATTATGCCATGTGGTTTGATGGGAATGTCAAGCCTAACATGCTTATTAACTGTTTTGTTTTAGTTTTAGACCTACTTTTGTTTTGTTTTCTGTGCAAACCGGTTTTTGATTTGGTGCTTATTGGTCCTTATTTTACGAGAATATGATTTAATACTTCATGTGAAGTTCCTTTCTGAAAGCACAAACCTATAAATAAAAATGAATGTTATATGCACTTTTTTTTAAGTTTTGATATTTTAAATATCTACAGGTATTTCGCTTGCATGAAAGTTTAATTTAGTTACTTGTTAGGGCGACGGTATTATTATCGCTCTGGACACGGCAGATTCAGAACTGGACAGCAACCTTTTAAAGTCCTAGAAATGCAAATTATAGCTTTATTTCAAAACCTGCTTCCTTTTAAAGTAGAATCTGATGGTTACTGAACCTCACAAGCGATTGATTTGGGACACTCTACGTAGGCAGCAACTCAAATAAAAGCAAAAGAGGCGACTCAAAATTGATTCCAATAGAGATTGGTGTTAGTATGCTGCTAATCTAACCGCTTAATACTCTAACATGCATAAAAAATAGTCATTTTTGCACTGAACTATTTGGTAGTTTTCAATATTGAATGAAAGCATATATTTAAATTTAAAATATCAATTTCTACTCAATATAATATATTAGTATAAATTTATACTCAAACAGAGAAGGAAATTTCACAAGGCATTTCTCTATTTTGACACTAAAAGTTCAGTTTCAAAATAGAGAAATGTGTTGTGGAATTGCCCTGTAAAGTATATATGGAATGCTGAAGGTTAATGGTTTTTGAAGCAGAGAAATTACAATTTAAAAAAAAAAAAAAAAAAAAACTTAGTAACTTAACTTAACAGGGCAAATTGATGTGACACTGCAATCCCATAAAAGCAACAAATGGGAAACATGTAACCAACGCAGCTTATCAAGAGCAGCGCAAATTCGCGTAGGGTCGCAAACATATTCGGGAGCATGTGATCTAATAACATAGGCGCAAAGTGGCTTAAGACATGCTTTGGGTGTTAAATGGGGAAGTCATGACCTAATGGTGTGGGAGTTGCGCTTGTAACCTGAAGGTTGCCAGTTCGATTCCTACACCAGCAGGAATTGAAGGTGGGGATTGTGAATAAACAGCATGCCTTATTTTTAGTTTCCTGCACTTGATATTCTTCTTATTTCCCTATAGCAGCACGGGGGAGTCCCGCACATTGGACTAACCACGTAATACGCATGTGCATGCCGTCACCATTTTCACAGATTTGCTTTTTGCACTTTGAAACCCGTTTTCAAAGGTTTTCAGGCCACCTAAATACCGTTGTTGTGTAAATGAACGGCCAAAATGGCCAGTTTTTTATTTGAAAACGGTCCTACAAATGCTTATGTAATTAGTCAGCCGCAAAAATATCTGTCCACGCATTTTATCGCTAATTTTTCACTGCGTGTCTTTTGTAAGTCTTGACAGTATTTTTTTTTAAACAACAAAAGAGGGTTTGTGTTGGCGCAATCTATTAAATCAAACTGAATAAAATGTCCAAGGAAGCATTCCAGTTTCAATCTTCAGTGTTGTTCAGGACAGAAGTGTTGACGTTTTTTTTATTCTGTTCTGTTTTTATTACAAACATGTTTCCCTTTCATTTCAGAATCGGTGAAGATTGAAAGCCTAGAAGAACCAAAGTCCAACCCATCTATGGCAGAAAGACAGCAGATCAAAGTGACTGCGGCCAAAGTGCTGTGCTATGTGGAGAAAGTCTCCTCCTTCGCCTCCTCCATAGATCCTCTCTTTGGGATTGTGACTTCAGTGGTCGGGGTTGTCAGGAAAGGCCTTGTGGGCGAGGAGGTCCATGAGATGCACGAGGACTTCAAGCAGATCCACGAAAAGCTGGAAACCATCTCGGAGAAGAACAAGAAGGTGCTCCAACAGATCCGCATTGACGAGATCAACGAGAATTACGGTAAACACGAGGAAGTCCTCAAGCATCAGTACAAAGCTTTCAACACCATGGTGGAAAGAGTAAAAAAGGACCCTGAGAACTCGGATCGTCACATGCAGGAGTTTGTGAAGATCTACGAGAAGGACGGGAGCGACATGAGCTTAGACGTGTTTTATCGCGGTGTGAAGGGCTCCGATCTGTTTGGGAGGGCCATCCTACAAGTGTACCTGGACGACTGTAATAGGAACAAGAAGGTGATGGAGGCCCGCTGCTCTCACATGGCCCACCTGTTTTACATCGGCCTCATGACGCTGATGGGCTACTACGCCGTCACTGAAGATGACGAGGATGAAGTGAGAGATAAATGGGCCCCGAGGGTCATTGAGATTCAAGCCAAGATGCAAGAAGTTCTGGACCAATGCACTGAGGAAACCTGAAGTTGCACTGAACAATTGCTGAGACAAATCCATTTCAAATGCTGAAAGTTTTAATGTCAGAAGCAATCTTGAATCAGGAAGTTTCAATAAATCTTGTGGGGTGTAAAGTGGGTCAATATTTTTCTGCTTACCAATGGACTACTAAAGTAGTGCAACGCTCTTAATACTGTATATCACAGCTGAAAATGTTTTTAAAGAAAATTAAGCACGTTTTGGTCATTATTGTGACTGAGTATATTGTAAAAAAAAAAAAAATTCCAATGATGTGAGTCTTTGATGTGAATTACACATTATTATGAATTATTATATAATTATTTGCTTATGTTATGTGATTATTTGCACAATAAATGTTTATATTTTTTCGCTCATATTATGGCAGTCAGTCTTTGTATTTGTCATGTTATATGAGCAAATGTGATTTGTGCCGAGTCAGTTCATGATGTGATCACTAAAGGACAATGACTGCAGAATGCAGGTGAATATGGAAATTGCTTTGATTTGCATTAAATGCAAAGTTGTCAAAGTTTCAGAGGCAGATTGCTGTGATTGGTCAGTCTAATGTACAAAAAAAAATGTTTAAAGGAATACTCTAATATTTAATCAGCAGCATTTATGGCATAATATTACACTTTCTTTCTTTCTGGGTTATAAAGGGGCACTTATAACGGAAGTGAAAGCATTTATGTACTCGCTGTTGTAAAAAAAAAAAACGGCTTGTTAACTAGATTTAATCTTATGACATGTAGAGTTTAGTGCAGTCAAATCGTTTAATCGCGATTATCTCATCTAGTAAAGTTTGTGTGTGTGTGTATGCACACACACATATACATATACCCCCATATATACACATATTACATATACATACACATACATTTTATATATATATATATATATAATGTGTGTGTGTTGGATGTGATTAATCCCAATTAATTGATTTGACAGTTAAATTTTAAAGCTTAGTTGCTTAATTTAAACCCTAAAAACTGTACAATTTATAATTTCAACAGCTTTACAGCTCAAATAATATGCACATTGTAACAGAATTAATGTAGAAGTTTTTAAAATAACATTAAAAGTGTTAAATTTCTGCTGTTAAATCCTCAAAAAATGACCTAATTTACCTCCATTAAAAGTGTCTCACTGTTTTTTTTTTTTTTTTTTCTTAAAATAAGGAACAAAATTATTCTTGCAATAATCAACATTATGCCACAAATGCTGATTGAGCTTAACTTGAACTGAACCCGGAACATTCTTTGTAAATAAGTACTTTTAAGTAGAATTTATGTTTAACTCTGAGATTTGTTTCCTCCTTCAGGTGAACTGTAAGATAAGAGCATAATAAAATCTTCCTCCTGACGCAATGGCTGACAACGAGATCTTCGACGACCCAGAGAAGCTGAAGAGGGGCCTTGTGAAGGTTCTGGAGTGTGTGGCCACCATCTCGTCGGCCGCAGCGGTGGTCAATCCCATCTTTGGCGTGGCGGGCTCTCTCATCCGGGTGGTGCTGCACCATGTGGACGATGAAGACATGCAGAAACTCAAACGTGAGTTTGGAAGCGTGAATCGAGCCCTGGATGAAATCTCACAGCAGAACCGTCAAGCGCTGCTGCAAATCAAGAAGGAAACGTTGGACAGACAGTACCACGAGGTGGAGGAAAACATTCGCAATCAGTTCCGCAAATTCATGGAGATCGTGGAGGCCAAGCCGGAGCACATGCAACGCAAGAAGGAAGATTTCGTCGAGAGTTTCATCAACGACAAAGATGACCAGAACATGTACACGCTTTACGAAGGCGTGATGGGGAAGCGCAAACTCTTCAGCCAGCCCATCCTGGAGGTGTACATGAAGCATTCGCAGGGTGACCAGCGCGTCATGGAAAACCTCTGCACGCGACTCGCCTACCTGTTCTGCATCGGCTTCATCTCTCTGATGGGCTACTACGGCATCCTGGGGGATGACTTGGAATCTCGGAACGAGGAGTGGGAAGAGAACATGAAGAACGTGCAGGAGAAAATGCAGGAGGTTCTGAGGAGATGCAAGTGATCGTGCTACCTTTCAGCACAACCAACGCTCTTAATTGCCTCGTGCTTTGCCTTTTCCTGTAATAGACTTCATCGACCTGCAGCATCTAATGCAGCGCGATCCTCCTGATGGGCGCAGGACGTGCTGACGGTTACACAGCGATGGTGTCGCATTTCCTGTAATCTGCTTCTTGTTGTTGTTTTATAATCACATCATCGCATTTCTTCATGCCTGGCCTCAGTTTAACACTAACACAAACATAATTCACAATCTACAGAATTCTGACTGTGGTAATATATTATTAAAGTTCAAAAGCGTTCATAAGCAGTGTCACCTTGAAAATTGTTTTTTTTTTTTTTTTTTTTTTTTTTAAAAAGCTTCAACACTACATAAATATAAAGAATGCCATGTCCGTCGGTGTCTGTCTACCTATCTATTTCGATGTCGTCCTATCTATCTATCTATCTATCTATCTATCTATCTATCTATCTATCTATCGTTCGTTCTATCTATCGATCGTTCTATCTATCGTCCTATCTATCGTCCTATCTATCTATCTATCTATCTATCTATCTATTGTTCTATCTATCTATCTATCTATCTATCTATCTATCTATCGTCCTATCTATCTATCTATCGTCCTATCTATCTATCTATCGTTCTATCTATTGTTCTATCTATCTATCTATCTATCTATCTATCGTTCTATCTATCTATCTATCGTTCTATCTATTGTTCTATCTATCTATCTATCTATCTATCTATCTATCTATCTATCTTTCTATCGCTCTATCGTTCTATCTATCGTTCTATCTATCGATCTATCTATCTATCTATCGCTCTATCGTTCTATCTATCGTTCTATCATTCTATCTATCTATCTATCTGTCTATCGCTCTATTGTTCTATCGCTCTATCGTTCTATCTATCTATCTATCTATCTATCTACAGACCTACCTACCTATCTTTACAAACGTTGCAAAATAAAGAGCATATTTTTCTGTCAGCATACTAAGATCAAAATATCCGTCAATGAAATTTTCATGTTTATGCAATTTTTTTTGGCATACTCAAATCTATTTAGTAGTAGATTAAGTGTGTCATTTTTAGTGCCATTAGAACATTATCAGAGCATATATTTTCATGATGAGAACAGATATCTAAACAGAAGGTTTCTTTTTGCATTCCTTTGACCTTTTTATGTTGGATAAATGAAAATATTATATTTGATGTGGTTGCTATATTGCCACGCAATGTACAGTGCTGCACCTTTGGTCTGACACGACTGAAATTCATTTAGATAATCACGTTTGTTTCAAATGTATTTAAGCACTGGCATATACATAAATACATGTATATAAATTCTGTGTTTCATGTACTTTTTGAATGTCTCCAGGATTGGAACATGTCACCTTCCTAATATTAAAATACATTTTCTTGTAATTCAGTCCTTGGAATGCTGTTGCACTTGTAACGTTGTACGATATTGTTACATTTTTCAATAAAGATACAAGGAAATATTCCAAGTTGTTTTTTGTTTCAGAGACACTCAAATTCATATGTATGAATATATATATATATATATATATATATATATATATATTCATATCTTTCTTGAAGCTAGGAACCCATGATTGATGTTATTATTAGTGTATGCTGATCTTCTGCCACTAGATGGCGGTAAAAGATCACATTTAGGGCTCATTTAGACTTGATATGAATACTGGCATACTGTGTATAGAACCTACACATTTTTAATGCATATAAAAACAGCATGCAATTGAATGCAACTATAAAAATTTCAAATTGTAACACGTTTGCGTTTGAACACATATGATCTCATCATATTGTTATAAATTAATTTGGTAATTTTGCATTTTTAAATGTATTTCATCCATATTGTAAATATATAAATAAATGTACTGTACATTTTAGTATCTTATGCATTAGATAAGAATTAGTTTTACATTTGAGACTTTTAAAAAACCCTTCTAAAATTGGGCTCAGGTGAAACATCTAAAAAATACTATACTAAAAAAAAATCGTATGTTGTTGGGGGAAAAATTAGTCAGAAGAAACTTTTACTTTTTAATGATCTTTAAAAAAGAAAAAGAAGTTGCTTTTTGCCCACACAATGGTGTAATTACAACATCTACCAGCAGGGACTAGCTGGACCTTCATAACTAGCCAAATCTTGAGCCCCTGTTCTATTTCAGTCAATGCCGGTGTCGTGTTAGAATAAACTAATCTAACCTAGTAATGTTATGAAACCCAATTTTTCTTTGAATTGTTCAGTTCAGCGGAAATGACTTTCTCCTTATTTTCCTTTTGTATTAAATAATACTACTTCATTTACTAGTACACAAACATTAATAAGATTAACTTTACCCCATGTGACATCACGCGTCATCTCACGTCATCAGCCAGAAACGTTTGCAAAGAACCTATCATAGGGACACATGATTCTGAAAGAAAGAAAGAAAGAAAGAATGAGAGAGAGAGAGAGAGAGAGGGAGGGAGAAAAGAAGAAAGAAAGAACGAGAGAGGGGGGCGGAAAGAAAGAAAGGAAGAAAGGAAAGAAAGAACAAGAGAGAGAGGGAGGGAGAAAGGAATGAAGGAAGGATGGAAGGAAGAAAGGAAGGAAGGAAAGAGAGAGAGAGAGAAAAGAAGAAAGAAAGAAAGAAAAAGAAAGAAAGAAAGAAAGAAAGAAAGAAAGAAAGAAAGAAAGAAAGAAAGAAAGAAAAGAAAGAAAGAAAGAAAGAAAGAAAGAATGGAAGGAAGGAAGGAAGGAAGGAAGAAAGGAAGGAAGGAAGGAAAGAAAGAATGAGAGAGAGAGAGAGGGAGGGAGGGAGAAAGGAAGGAAGGAAGGAAGAAAGAAAGAAAGAAAGAAAAAAGGGATGGAAGGAAGAAAGAAAGGAAGGAAGGAAGGAAGGAAAGAACGAGAGAGAGAGAGAAAAGAAGAAGAAAGAAAGAAAGAATGGAAGGAAGGAAGGAAAAAAATAACCAGAGAGAGAGAGAGATGGAAAGAGAAAGGAAGGAAGAAAGAAAGAAAGAAAGAAAGAAAGAAAGAATGGATGAAAGGATGAAAGGAAGGAAGGAAGGAAGGAAAGAAAGAAAGAAAGAAAGAAAGAAAGAAAGAAAGAAAGAAAGAAAGAAAGAGAGTAAGAAAGGAAGGAAGGAAAGAACGAGAGAGAGGGAGGGACAAAGGAAGGAAGAAAGAAAAAGAAAGAAAGAAAGAAAGAGGGAGGGAGGGAGGGAGGAGGAAAGAAAGAAAGGAAAGAAAAAAGAAAGAAAGAGGGAGGCAGGAAGAAAGAAAGAAAGAAAGAAAGAAAGAAAGAAAGAAAGAAAGAAAGAAAGAAAGAAAGAAAGAAAGAAAGAAAGAAAGAAAGAAAGAGGGAGGAAGGAAGGAAGGAAGCAAGGAGGAAGGAAGGAAGGAAGGAAGCAAGGAGGAAGAAAGAAAGAAAGAAAGAAAGAAAGAAAGAAAGAAAGAAAGAAAGAAAGAAAGAAAGAAAGAAAGAAAGAAAGAAAGAAAGAAAGAAAGAAAGAAAGAAAATGCATGATATTCAGTTATGACACACAAAACATCAAAATGTAAAAGTAATCATTCGTGCACATATGCCACTCTGACATTTATCAAAAATATGCTTTCAGATCAAATAAATGTGTATCTGTTTGTTTTTATTGTGTTGTGTATCAAGCAACTATAATATTTTTGTTCGTGGGACATTATCACAAAAATGTCGTGATAAAAGAGCGTTTAAAAAAGAGAGAGAGAAGGAAAAAACACAGCCTTATGACAACTTCCCCATGTGACAATCTCTGGCTCCCTGTAATATCACCAAAATCACCATTTGATGAAAGAAAACTGGCTCATAAAATAAAAATATTTCTAATACCAAACAGTATACTAAGTCCGAAAAACATTTCAATGCAAACATCTCTGTTGGGTCACATGGGAATAAGTCATCATCCATGTCAGCCATCCATGTATGACGCATCCAGACACAAGGTCACACCTGACTTCTCTCCAAACGTTTTAGAAAATACATGCATTTCCATCGCTTGATTTGCCTATACAGATGCAAGCCATTTATCCGCGTAAAATTCCATATGCATAAAGACCCTCCTTCATCAGCACACATTTAAGCACAGAGCAGCTATTAGTAAGACTTCCCCCTGGATGAAGGTGGCATAGGCTATATCATAATTATATCATCATAAAATATAAAGCTTGTTAAGCTCAAACATATAATGAGTGTGTGAAATACCTGCCATCCTTGTGTGGAAAATATCTGCGCATGTTTCTTGTGATCCATGTCCATGTTGCGCACTGCGCGCAATATTCCTCTCGATGAACAATCATTGCGCGCTTGTTCTCTCTCTCAAAAAACAACACAGTAGACTTCTATCTGTTGTCAAATTATGACTAAAACGCAAGGTATCGCCAAGCACGTCAAAAAATGAGACGTTTATCCGACTGTTGCCAAGGGCTTTCCAAACTAAAATCATCCTCAGCGCGCGCAACTCTCTCTCGCGCGCGCGCGCCCTCGCGCTGTCTGTTCATTTCACACTCCCTGAGATCATCACAAATATCCTCCTCGAGCCAATACCTGAGGGAAACCTGAATTTCGGACGCGTAATTCGGACAGAAGCTCTTCAGCCTGCCAGACGTGAGAAACCTGTTTGAAATCTTTTTGTTTGTTTGTTTAGCTCGGGTTAATGCTGTGATGCGCATCTAGGACACTTATGTGGAGGACTGCGCTTTAAAACGCTTTTCGAGGTGTGTCCCTTACGGAACGGAAGATGGCACATTCAGTGGTGCCATATACGCAACATTCTTTCGCATTATTTTTGCTCTGAATGTGATTATTTAGAGGTTTTAAATGTGGCTGGACTTGATTTCATATGATTTGCTTATTACCATGCATGCAGATATAAAATAGAAAAAATGCTGATGGCACAACATTGGCTATCCTTGTAAAATTAGCAACATGATAAAGGTTTCACGCTTGTTTTTTGCTGTGATGAAAAACACTTGTACTCATTTAGATTTTAAAAGGATGATTTATGAGAACAAAAATGTTGTATAATTATATAAAACATCAGTATGGCAAATCTGAATAAATTCACTTTTTTTGTCTCTCCCAAATATTTGGCTGTATTTCCAAACCCGTAAGATTTTTGTTCATCTTCGGAACACAAATTAAGATATTTTGGAAGAAATCTGAGCGGTTTCTCCCCAGGGAAAGCAAGGTAAATACCAAATTCAAGATAGAGAAAAGTAGAAAAACACTGTTTGTGTGCAAAAATAACGACTTTTTCAGACACTCTCCATCGGTGTAGACTCCGGTTTGAACAATGTAAGGCTGAACACCGTTATTGACAATCCTCATTTTGGCTGCATGAGATTCTCCAACTTTGTTGTTATTGAGCAACCGAAGCGCTGCGCCCTCTTCTGGAAAGGGTGCAGGGAGCAGCAGCTCATTTGCATTTACAGGGACACACAAAAAACTGCATGGTTTTGCTCACACCCAAATAAATAGGGGCAAATTTGACAAGCTATAATAACTGATCTGTGGGGGATTTTGAGCTGAAACTCCACGGACACATTCTGGAGACTCCAGAGACTTAGATTCCATCTTGTGAAAGATGCACAATAGGTCGTCTTTAAGCAATAAATAAAAAAGTGTTTTTGCAACCATTATATTTTACGTTACGCAACAGTGTGTAAAGAGATTTTGTAAAAGTGTCTTTATTGTAATTACATTTGTTTGTTTATAGAAATGTCCAGTCCACTAGAGAGGGTTGTAGCCCAGAAGAAGGAGGCCATTGAAGCAGTAATGGAGATGTTTGAGAGAGGAGCCGAGGTGCTGGCCAGCGCTGTTGGAGGGCTGTGTCCTCTGTTTGAAGCTTCTGCGCCAGTTTTGAGGCTGGTCTTGGACAATGTGGAAAGCAAGGAGATTACGTACGTCAAAGATCAGTTTCTAGTTGTGAGGAGCAAATTGGATGTCCTCTCATCTCAAATAGAAGACATCAACTGCGAGATTAAAAAGGGACGCTTGGATTCTCAGTTCTTCACTGTGGAGGAAAATATATGCAACCAGTTTAGAAAATACATTGACATTCTGGAGGCCAAACCGGAGTACAAAGAGGTGAGAAAACGCTTGTTCTTGCAGCATTTTCCCAAAACAGGAGGAGAGAAGAATCTCTACATGCTTTATGATGCCGTGATGGGGAACAGCACATTTGGGGAGCCAATCCTGGATGTTGTGGAACAATACGAGGCCAGAAACAGACGGGTCCTGGAAGACTTCTGCGTCAGGCTGAAGGAGCTGCTCTGCCTGGGAATAATCGCTCTGCTGGGATATTGTTTCCTTACTCAGGGTGAAGACGCTGAGCAGGAGAAGATTCAAGATTGGAGTGCGAAGATCCAAGAAATTGAGATGAAAATGAAGGAAACGATAGAGAAATGTGTGCATTCATTTCCAGAGCAAGCTGAACTGGACATCAAGAGGCTTGTGAAGGAGAGAGAGGATGGGAACCTCCAGGAAACGGCCAAGGAACTGCTGGACTTCCTGGTGAAGAAGTACGACTGGGTGAGCTGGTCCATCAGAGTCGTTAGAGACCTGGGCAAAATTAGAAACTTGAGAGCTGGACAAAACTTTCAGTGTGTGGCTGGACAGAGTTATTTCGAAGTGTCTCAAGGAAACGACATAAACCTGGTGGTGTCGTTCTGCAGCGCCCCTCAACCTGTGCCCGACGAGAGCATAAAACAGATGATGGAAGGTCCCGCGAGGAAGGGAGATGCCAAAGCTGTCGTGGAGCTTCTGGAGGAGCAGTTATCTGGGTTTCTGGTTCATGCCGTCAGTCGTCACAAAGAGAGCTTTGCCGTGTCCAGTTTTCCTGAAGAATGTCACTACTGGGACAAACACAAGAACGTGAATGTCTGTGTGCATGCAGAGGAGACTTAGAAAGGTTCAACATAATCATGAGTCATTTACCCAGCTAACAGGGAACGTTCTCAGAACTTTAGCTAACGTTATGGCAATGTTCTTCCAAGAAAGTTAATAGAATGTTTGTGTAAAGTTAACTGGTCTTTAATAATGTTCTCAAAACGTTAACCCAAAAACATTGTCTGTAAAAAGGAAAGGGAAAAAAAGCTGGGTCAAAAACGGACAAACCCAGCAATTGAGTTGTTTTAACCCAGCGGTTGGGTTAAATGTTTGCCCCAGGGTAGTTTTATTTAACTCGACTACTGATTAAAAATTACTGTATTGCTTGCTTAAAATGATACATTTATAGTAATTTTGTGTTGGATTTTTAATTTACTTTGAGTTTATTTTAAGCCAGGCATATAGAAATTTTTAAACAATAGTTGAGTTCAATAAAACTACCGAGCATGTTGGGTCAAACATTGAACCCAACCGCTGGGTCAAAACAATCCAATCGCAGGGTTGTTTTTAACCCAGCATTTTTTTAGGCGGTGCACATCAATCATGGAATGTTTTTTTTTCTTCCTGAAACACTTTTGTCGGACGTTTGTCTTAATGTTTCAGAGAACATTCAAAAGTAACATTCCGATAAAATAGTTCCTTAACATTCACGTAACCATGAAAATACGTTTTTAAAACATAAAAAAAAAAAAAAGGGTTTTCGTAACTTAATGGGAATGTTAGCAAAATGTTCTTAGAACATATTTTTGTTAGCTGGTTATACAGTAAATATAAAAATCTACTATAACTGCACTTCATTTATCTATGATCTATGCTTTGAAAAACTAGTTATTTGGCATTGTTCATTGTCACTGTGTCTAACAAGTATAGCTATTGCATTTACTGTAATTCTTCACTCCATTTTCTTTGTTCTAAAATGAAACCAAAGTGATTTTTCAAACTAACTAGCTCAACTAACACGCCCATCTGTGTATGCAATTATCTAAGCAATTATATCCAGTTTGTATTATTTTATGCTTTAAACATGTATGCATCTATGTCTGAAATCATGCATTTAAATAATATTGTGCTAAAAAAAAAAAAAAAACAGTTGTTGTGAAAGGATAGGGCTTTTGGGCCAAGTACACTGTATTCAAATGGTGCCAGTTTGGTCTTTGTGAGAATGACCTACATAGAGCCAACAGAATAAAAACGCCTCGTCAACCATGAAAAGAAGCAGTGAAGTCATCTCATGAAACAAGTCCAGATGTCTTGCCTCAGCAAACTGCGCAAAATGAGAACATTTGCAAAATGCATGCATTTCCAAAAAATATTTTAGAATCAATTTCTAACATCCATTGCTATGATATACCACCCGCCACATTCAATTAATTAAATAACTGTTTTTGTACCCAAGTCAGCATTTTCTGGCCAGCGGCTGCAGAAATACGGCGAGTGACGATTCACTTTGTTAATATAAAGCCGACGAGCTCCAAAGTGCTGCGATCAGCTCTCCGGATGCAGTCATTAAAATCTCTGAGGTGCCGAGTGAAGGATCAATCCATCATTTAACACCCAGGAGGGAGAATCTTTCTCCATTGCATGCTTGTATTCCTTTCGGTGTGTTTCTTTTGTGAGGTAATGCTAAAAAATTATTGTAAATGCATTCTGTACTCAAAATCAAAGGGAATCAAAATAATCTAGGAAATAAACAATGTGATTAGAGGCTTTAAAAGCCATTTATAACTATTCAAGTTTTGACCTTACACCCAAAACCACCATGGGTGATGACCTTTGACCCCTGCGCACATAATCCAATATTTATATGCCAATAAGTTTTTTATTTATGACAATATAAACCTCCTTTTATTTCAACCTTATTTTAAACTTTAAAATTTGGTGACACTTTACGATAAGGTTCATGAACTAACCACGATCAATACATTTGTTACTGTATTTACTAATCTTTGTTAACGTTAGTTAATGAAAATACGGTTGTTCATGTCAGTGCATTAACTAATGTTAACAAGATTTTAATAATGTATTAGTAAATGTTGAAATTAACATTAACAAAGATTAATAAATGCTGTATAAGTGCAGTTTATTATTAGTTAACTAATGAACCTTATTGTAAAGAGTTAACAGAGATTTTTTTTATATATATATATATATATATATATATATATATATATATATATATATATATATATATACATATATAGACACACATACAAACATATTATATGATTAATTTATAGATAGATAGATATTATTATAAATTAATTGACAGTAATGATTCCTGAATGAATGATTTTTCCTTTTACCAAAATTTAATTTAATGTATTTGTTGTTGTAGTTTACTGAACTGAAACTCCATTACTGAAAACACACCATAATTCCTTATGGTATGTTCTTTCATAAGATCATAAAAATTGCAATATTTGAACGTTAATGGCTTAAAAGACGGCAATTTCTTTCTTACAAATTCCTGTTGACATTACAACCCTACATGCAATCCTCTCTCAAAACACATCTTATCTTTTCTTTTGACAAATCTCATCTTATCTTTTGACAAATAAATCCATATAAATTAGGAATATTTCTTTTCTTGTTCTGATGTAAAAAGAAACATTATTTGCTCTATATTTATGAATAATGATTCATGCGTTATTTTCCTTTTTTTCTCTCTTTGCAGCCAGCATCTTATTAAAAACATACAAGGTGCACCTTGGAATATTTACACATTTAAAGCAGCTGTTCTTTCTCCTGCTTCACAGACTGAATGGAAACGCATGGCTCAGCCTGTATTCATTAGCGGTTGAGGCTTCTGTCCTGGTTGGAGATATTGATCCATGTGGCGTCCATCTATAAAGAGCTGAACCTTAAACCTGTTACTGTCTGTTACGAAACATGACTGAATCCAGCATGACACAGACAGATGTTTTGCTGGATTACTTACTGAATTTTTTTTAAATAAAGGGAAATTAAACCACAACCATCTCCAGTTGTGTCAGTATCAATATTTAATAAATAAATGAGTGATCCTATGAATCTCAACATAATAGTACTGCTGAGGCAGTCAATCAATCCCATGATACCTCAGTCTGGCTGCATCTGCCAATCACAGCCTGAGCTAATGACATTACCTATTCGTCAGAGTGGACCATCGACCGGCTTCCTGGTTTTAAGTGGCCTGATCTGATAAAAAGCATTAAAACATTTGTACTGTGACACACACCAGCTCACCCTCAGCCTCCGCACTGGATTCATCCTTCTGATTGTGCTTATAAAACCTCTAAATATTTAGTTTGCAAAAGATTTTCTATCTTATTGTTTTTCTTTACAAAACGAGTATATGTGATGCACCAAATCAACTTTTTGAGTAAACTACAAGAACAAAAAAACAATATTCCTCTCAATCACTGTGACTCAAAGGGATAGTTAAAAATTAAAATTCTGCCACCACTCACCCTCAAGTTGTTCCAAACCAGTATGAGTTTGTTGAACACAAAAGAAGATATTTTGAAAAAGTCAGTAACCAAACAGTTGACGATAGCCATTGACTTACATAGTGTTTTTTTCCTTACTATGGAAGTCAGTGGGTCTGTTTTGTTACTCATATTCTTCAAAATATCTTCTTTTGTGTTCAGCAGAAGAAAAAAACTCATACAGGTTTGGAACAACTTGAGGGTGAGTAAATGATGACAGAATTTTCATTTTTGGGGGAACTGTTCCTTTAAAATAAAACAGTATTAAGGAAAGCATCAAACTGAACTGTAAACCATTATAGTTACCATAATTAATGTTGAGGGTACCGCATTACAAGTAACTAAGTAAAGTAATCATTACTTTTTTCAAGTAACTAGTAAAGTAATGCATTACTTTTAAATTTACAACAAAATATCCCAGTTACTTACTAAGTAACGTAAGTTAAGTAATGAGATTACTTTTTTCAAGTAACTAGTAAAGTAATGCATTACTTTTAAATTTACAAGAAAATATCCCAGTTACTCACTAAGTAACGTAAGTTAAGTAGATTACTTTTTTCAAGTAACTAGTAAAGTAATGCATTACTTTAAAATTTACAACAAAATATCCCAGTTACTTACTAAGTAACGTAAGTTAAGTAATGAGATTACTTTTTTCAAGTAACTAGTAAAGTAATGCATTACTTTTAAATTTACAAGAAAATATCCCAGTTACTCACTAAGTAACGTAAGTTAAGTAATGAGATTACTTTTTTCAAGTAACTAGTAAAGTAATGCATTACTTTTAAATTTACAAGAAAATATCCCAGTTACTCACTAAGTAACGTAAGTTAAGTAATGAGATTACTTTTTTCAAGTAACTAGTAAAGTAATGCATTACTTTTAAATTTACAACAAAATATCCCAGTTACTTACTAAGTAACGTAAGTTAAGTAATGAGATTACTTTTTTCAAGTAACTAGTAAAGTAATGCATTACTTTTAAATTTACAACAAAATATCCCAGTTACTTACTAAGTAACGTAAGTTAAGTAATGAGATTACTTTTTTCAAGTAACTAGTAAAGTAATGCATTACTTTTAAATTTACAAGAAAATATCCCAGTTACTCACTAAGTAACGTAAGTTAAGTAATGAGATTACTTTTTCAAGTAACTAGTAAAGTAATGCATTACTTTTAAATTTACAAGAAAATATCCCAGTTACTCACTAAGTAACGTAAGTTAAGTAATGAGATTACTTTTTTCAAGTAACTAGTAAAGTAATGCATTACTTTTAAATTTACAACAAAATATCCCAGTTACTTACTAAGTAACGTAAGTTAAGTAATGAGATTACTTTTTTCAAGTAACTAGTAAAGTAATGCATTACTTTTAAATTTACAACAAAATATCCCAGTTACTTACTAAGTAACGTAAGTTAAGTAATGAGATTACTTTTTTCAAGTAACTAGTAAAGTAATGCATTACTTTTAAATTTACAACAAAATATCCCAGTTACTTACTAAGTAACGTAAGTTAAGTAATGAGATTACTTTTTTCAAGTAACTAGTAAAGTAATGCATTACTTTTAAATTTACAACAAAATATCCCAGTTACTTACTAAGTAACGTAAGTTAAGTATTCAGATTACTTTTTTTCAAGTAACTAGTAAAGTAACACATTACTTTTTCAATTTACAACAAAATATCCCAGTAACTTTTTCAAACAAGTAACTCAAGTTACTTTTCCTTCAACCTGAGGGTTATTCATTTCACTTTTGGTGTGAAAGGGCCTTAACATTTGCCAAAAATAGAGCTTTTTTGTTGTTACAAACAAACAAACAAACAGCTCAGCCCAGATGAGAAAAAGTAACACAAAAGTAACGTAACACATTACTTTCTGTCAAATTTAAGTAAAGCAATTAGTTACTTTTTTAGGGAGTAACGCAATAAAAGTAATGCATTACTTTTAAAAGTAACTTTCCACTGTTAGTCAGTATCTTCTCCAGGAATCCATAATTAAATATTCATGAGATTATGGCCACGCCCCTCAAACACAATGCACAGATTGGACCACATTTTTTCTCATTGCCTTTAATTAATTGAAAGGTTGGTTCAAATCACCATAAATTATGTGCATACATTAACTGTTTATGTATTTATTTATTTTGTAGATTCAAAATTAAAATAAAAAATTATGCAGAATTTATTTTATTAAGGCCAGAATTTTAGATTTAAAACAAAACGAAACAAAACAAAAAAACAGTAAAGAGCCCAACATGTCTTTTGGGATTATGTTCACAAAGCAATTATTAGAATTATTAATAATTAAAAGAGACATTTTAAATGATCTGAGGCTAAGTTTATGCTTTGGCCATACTCGTTAGGGATTCACGGAAACCTCGTTTAAATAAACGGAGGATGGAAATAAAGTGTCAGTTTGAGTCTTGGGAGCAGGAGGTAAATGACACTCTGATTACGCTCATGGGTTTATTTCTGTCCGCTCGTTCGCCAAACCATTAGCGTATTAGAGTTCTAATCGGTATATTGATCTTGTTTTGGCTCCATCTGCACTCGCTCTCATTTCACACAATGTGTTCGAGTCTCAGTGTAATGATGTTCTCTCTCTTCTGACCTTTCTGAAGGTCAACAGTATTTGTTTATATACATATTCTAATATGGCATGTTTCAGCACAGCAGTGATATTGTGATGATATCATTTCCCAATTTCTCCTGCAGAGTTTGGAAACTTGGAACAGTAATGAGTGGACTGTCCTACAGAACATATACTAACAAAAAATATTTCTACAAAAACACAATGCTTGGCTATAATTCATTACCTTCATGTCCATACTGGAACAAGCAAACAAACAAGGGTTTTAAAAACAGAGATCAGGCTCCTCAACAAAATGTACTTTTTTTAGTTTAAAATTCTTTGTCATGTTAAGCCTGGACAAATGTAATTTTTATTTTTATTTATTTTCCTGCCACACAAAATAATAATAATAAAAATACTTTTTTTTGACCAATCCTAACACAGAACAGAACTGTGTAATATTATAATATTTCTTTATTAATATTTTGAATTATTTTTTATTTTCATATTTTCAGTTTCATTTTGATTTGATTTACTATTTAGGTTGAATTTATTTTTATTTCAGTTTTAGTTTTTATTTATTTAATTTTAGAGCGTTAACTTAAAACAAGCAAAAATTTTTCTTTTTTTAAGTTTTTCATCTAATATTTTATCTCAGCTTTTTTTCAATTAAAAAGTTTTGAATAGTTTCAGTTTTAGGTAATTGTCTAGATTTTCTCTGCTCACTGTATTGTTGAATGCTCATAATTCTGAGGGCGAGAAGAACCGACAAAATCGACAAAACATGATTAATCAAACATACAGACCAAGCACCATCATGGCACAAAAAGCTGATTTTTTTGAAGAACTGGAAAGCACTGGTGTTCTCTGTTAATCAGAGTCTTGTGGTGTAAGCTTTGAGGTTTCATCTGCTGTTTTTAAGAGCATCAAAAGACACGCTAGGTGAAATGGACTGCAATCCATATACAGACTCCAACAAGCCACTGAACATTTTCCAGCTTCCTGCCATCTATCGATCTCTTGAGTTTGAATGATGGACTTAATGTGTAGAGGAGCAGGTTGCCTGTAAACCGTGTCTTAGTACTTAGATTAGGCAGATCAGGACTGAAAACAAGTGCATCACAGCACAAAAAAACAGCAAACGTGTACGAGTGGGCTCTTTAAATGTATTTGTTTATGTTTTGTAAAATGACCTGAGCAGTAAAAGTGTTTATATATAAAAAGTTAAAAAAAATTATTAGTATTATTACTTACAGATTTCTGCTGGCTGGTCATGTGATCTCACCATGGACCTCATTGCAGTGAATTTTATTTGACATGTTCGGCTTAAAATACAGAACCAACAAGGAATTTGACCTTATTTTGACTGAAGTGATTGAAATTAAAGGGGGTATTCCTGAAAGCAAGCTTAACTTACCGTCACAGACCCTGATGGTTGATTAACCCAAACCTTATGCAGGTTCCAAAACAGAGTCAACCCGGAGTTTGAAATGCATAGTTATGTTCAGAGAGTAAGTTGCTATGGCTACTTACATATTTTTACCTCAGATTTTGGAACTGAAAGTGGAGGTTATCCGATTACTCTAAGTAAACTTCCCGGGTATATCGAATTACCTGATTCTGGGATACATCCTGGTGAGCCTCATTCTCCCAAAATCTACCAGATGCTACTACAAAATATGAACCGATCTGCCATGCTAATTATGAAACAAATTATACTGAACACAAGAGAAGCTCATCTGTGCTTTAGTTTCAGTTAACAGGATGAACCAGT
>CM074300.1:5290857-5393357 GCA_037194245.1 Opsariichthys bidens | reverse complement strand
TAATTATTTTAACCCTGTACAATATTTGAATAATCTCTATGTTCTTTATATAAGCATGGTTATAATTCATGTGCATCTTTTACATTTTGATTTGTGTTTTTTGTAATACTTTATTTGAAGATACACATTACTACATGTACTTACTATAGTAATAGTAACAGTAAATTATGAATAATTACAAGTAACTAACCCTAAACCTAACCGTAACTCTATAGTAAGTACATGTTAATTAATATTAATATTACTCAGTACGAATTTGAGTAAATACAATGTAATGTAACAATGTACTATGCAACTAAACTGGGTAGCACTTTATTTTACTGTGTCATTGTTACATAGTAATAACTATACATTTTGCATAATTACATGCAACTAACCCTAAACTAACTCTAACTCTAACCCTATAGTAAGTACATGTAGTTACCTAATATTACTCAGTACTTAAATGTATAATTACAGTGTAACAATGACACCTTAAAATAAAGAGTAACCCTAAACTGACTAAACAACTAAATACAATTCGCAAATTTACACAGAAACGCTTCAAAAGTGACAGTTAGCTGTCTTTACACAGACTGTTTAATGCTGCTCAGAGGTGGTATAAATGCATTTACACAGCAATTTTAACTGCATATTGTTGGACAAGGGGCTTAGGCGGGTCAGAGCAGGCCTAATTTAGTCTGACTTTTATGCTGCATTGGGTCTTTACACAGACTTCAAAGCAGGCACAGAGCTGCCTCAACTCAGCTGTGTAAAGATGCCTTACGTCATCTTAAAACTGTAACTTGTTTTTTTTTTAATTATTCAGATCAGATAATTGGGACTAGAAAATACATCTATAGCACTATTTTAAATGAGTGTTTATCTAATTTATGATATCATAAGCGAACTGCCTTCATCCCAGAGGACACTTCAAAGAGTCCATTTTAAGGTGATAATATTAAAGGGACATTTAAATAAAAATAAATAAAAAAAACTGCTGTTATTTACTCACCCTCATGTCATTGCAAATCTGCATTATGGTTTCAACTGTTCAATTTTCTGTGGAACACAAAAGAATAGTTTTAGAATTCTTCATCTCTTTTCCACACAATAACAGCTCATAGTGACCGCATCCATTATCCAAAAGGACAAAAATGCTTTATAAAAGTAGTCCATAAGAACATACAGCTCTGGAAAAAATTAAGAGACCACTGCAAAATTATCAGTTTCTCTGGGTTTGCTATTTATAGGTATGTGTTTGGGTAAAATTAACATTTTTGTTTTATTCTATAAACTACTGACATTTTTCCCAAATTCCAAATAAAAATATTGTAATTTAGAGCTTTTATTTGCCAAATGCAACAACTGGTCAAAATAGCAAAAAATATGCAGTGGTCTCTTAATTTTTTCCAGAGCTGTATGTTTTATACATGTATGTGTTCCAGACAGGCTGTGCAATAGTGGTGGGGAATTTTTTAGTGATTATTCTGCAAGTTAGATACACCAGTAGGTGGCGACAAATGACTGTTTTTATGACTGAGTCAATGAATCATTCATTCAAACGATTCATTCAAATAAAGCTAGTTTAGTTACGAAAGATGCTACTAGGTGTGTTCAACTTGAAGCGGCGCTGCACAGACCGATCGGTCTATGAAATCAAAGTACCACGTGAACAGTTAGAGAGCAGAATGCTCCACTTGCTTTCGAATCGCTCTCGCGGTACTTTCATGTCATACACCGATCTGTCTACGAAGTGCCACTCGAACACACTGCGTATGAAAGCTTAAAAATGCTGACTTCGGAGGATGCATTACATGGTAGGAAGGCATCAAGGCATGTGTGAATCCAAAGATTAGCTTCAATTCCTGTCTCCTGAGATACCTTCATCTGACCGATATTTTAAGGTAGCAAAGATGTAACCTTTTGCGACCTTTGATATCCCACAATCCTGTTCATTCCATTCTGTTACAGTTGAGCTAAAAATAAAGATAGTGTCTTAAAGTTGCAGTTGGTCAGTTTGTGTGTAAATGTACATTTTTGGCGAGCGTTTTCCACTTTTGATGTTATTTTCTAGTGAAAAATTACTGTTGTACTAGAATGAAAGTTATCACCAAAGCTCTCTCTATTTTGCTGTAGATCATTAAACTGTTACGATCATTAAACTGCTTCAGAAGACTGTCCGAAATAAGTTTGTGAGGTGCCTTCATTCTCAAACACTGCAAAGTTATTGCCTGATAGCATAGTGCGGCAACAAGTAATTTTTTGGACACAGCCCTACTGTTTCTATGAGTGAGTCATTGAATCATTCATTCAACCGATTTGTTCAAAAACACTTCATTCAAGATCGAAACAAGCGACTCTCTTTATGAGTGAGTCATTGAATCATTCATTTAACTGATTCAATCAAAAATGCTGATTCACTTGGGAAGGAAACATGTTGCTGCGTCCTTGCGGATATATGAGATCGGGAATGATGAAAAAAGACATACAAGAAGTGTGTGAGAAACAGAAAATGTTAATCATTGTTCATATGGACAACATTGAACAATTGTTCAAAAAATGTAAAATGTAAATTTTTTGAAGAAACTTGACACTGTATAGAAAAAAACTGTGTAAAGATTCTTCTAACTAAATAACAGCATTTTAACAGGATTGTGATTGTGTGTCTTTGCGTCATCAGTTTCTTCTTCAGGTAAACATCGCTGGAAAGGGCTCGTCCTCCAGACGCAATGGCTGAAAATGAGATCTTAGAAGACCCAGAGAAGCTGAAGAGGGGCCTTGTGAAGGTTCTGGAGTGTGTGGCCACCATCTCGTCGGCCGCAGCGGTGGTCAATCCCATCTTTGGCGTGGCGGGCTCTCTCATCCGGGTGGTGCTGCACCATGTGGATGATGAAGACATTCGGAAACTCAAACGTGAGTTTGGAAGCGTGAATCGAGCCCTGGATGAAATTTCCCAGCAGAATCAGAATGTATTGCTTCAGATTAGGAAGGAGACGGTGGATGGCCTGTACTGTCGTGTAGAAGAAAACATTCGTAATCAGTTCAGCAAATTCATGGACACCGTGGAGACATCGGCAGCACACGAACAGCGCAAGAAGGAATTTGAAATGAGCTTTGTGATCAATCAATGTGACCAGAACCTGCACACACTGTATGGTGCTGTGATGGGCGAATCAAAGATCTTCAGCCAGCCCATTCTAGAGGTGTACATGAAACATTCGCAGGGTGACCAGCGCGTCATGGAAAACCTCTGCACGCGACTCACGTACCTCTTCTGCATCGGCCTCATCGCTCTCATGAGTTATGCGGCCATCGTCGGAGATGATGAGAAAGCTTTGAGCATCGAGTGGGAAGAGAAAATGAAAGATGTGGCAAAAAAAATGTCAGAAGTGCTAAACACTTAAGAGTGACTTTAACCCATGTGACCCCACTTTTTTCATCTATCTTTCTACCTTCTCTCTCCATTTTATCTGTCAGTGCCCTACGAAATATTTATAACATCCCAACAACTACCAAGCAATGCTTTCACAACCTCTCAAAACCTTAGTAACCCCCTAGCAACATCCAAGGAACCGCTCAGAAACCCAGAGCAACTGCCAAGCAACTCAGAAAACCTTAGAAATCAATCTATCAATCAATCAATCTATCTATCTATCTAGAGATGATCTAGCAACCACCCAGGGAACCTAGCAACACCCATAGTAACAACACCTTACTAACTCCATAACATTCTATCAACCACAATGTAGCATCTGCTTAGCAACTGCCTTGCAACCACCCTGAACAGCCTGTTAACCCATTCCTAACTTGTTCCTGCAAGTATTTGCACTCGTGAAACAAAAGCTATATGATGCTGTCATACAGCGACGTTATTTTCTGACAGTGATTTCTGTAGATTATTACATGCACTACATGAATCTGCTCATCTGCTTTTTGTTTAATGGCAATTATTTACAGATCTCTAATCCTAATGACTTGTATAGCCTTAAAATATATTTTTTCTGTAAATCTCTATCTCTCTAGAATGACATTCTGTTGCTGTATTCTTCTGATATTGTCTCCTATGCCGTATGAATAAAGATATGAGAAATACACTCTTTCTTTATAATGGAATTAAAAAATTAAGCAGGTGGTGTAAATTATTCAGGTAAATGTACTTCATTACATAAAAACAATAAAATGATGAAATTATATAAATCTATCCTACACAATTTACTCATGAAAAAATAAAAATAAATAATAATAATATATATATATATATATATATATATATATATATATATATATATATATATATATATATATATATATATATATATATGTGTGTGTGTGTGTGTGTATACACGTGTATTTAGATATATATGTGTGAAACTTATCCTGACATGCACTAGATTGGGCTTTAAATTATAGTGTTTTGAGGTTTTTGTCCCTATATTTGGCAATAATAGATTGCATATACAATTTAGCTAATCTAGTTTCTTTACTTTAAAGAGTCATTAAACAAAATGATTGAGATAATTGAGATAATAGCAACTTCATGCTAAAGAACAATATTATGATTTATAGCTAGAACAATGAAAATCAAAGAACATATGATGAAATGATCACTAAATCAATAAAATCAAATAAAAACTCTTTACTGAGTCACTGCAGAAACTATAGTCCTATCATGAGTTAAGAAATGTACCCACATTCTTAAAAATTAAGCTTCTTTATTGACATTGATGGTTCCATAATGAACCTTTTACTGGAACCTTTCAAATGCACAAAAGGTTCTTTATAAAAAGTTCTATTACTTATTGTAGGATAGATTGTTCATGCTCTTAATTCCTCAATGTAATTCTCATTTTTGTATTTACGTGTTTATATTGTGTATGTTATTAATGATTATACAACAGTTCATTCTGGTATTCTACCAGTATCGCCAAGGGTTTTTCACCATTTGAATCACAGTGTCGTGGTGGGCGAGCAAACCCACCATATTTTTTTAGGATAGTTATTTAGCCTTTAGAATCTTTTAGACCTTTAGAAAAGTTGTTTAGACTTCAAATATGCGATTTATATGTAAATCTATGGTGCCTATTTGAAAATATTTTAGACGAATCATAGCCAAACCGAATCGAAGCGAATCCTATGGCCAAATCACGGCCGTGCTGATATAGAGCGATATCGCACGCCTGCTCGTGTTATATTGCTTATTGATGAGCTTACCAGGGGGAAAACAAAACCCAGGAAAACTAGGATGTAATAAATAAATAAATGGCCATAAAAGGAGAGAGCGAGCCCTCAAGATGGATATACATGACGAAGAAATAAGAAAAAAAATAGGACAATGTGGCAAGGTGTGGAAATGCAATATAAGAATAATGCGTTGCATTCACCGTCATTCGCCATCTTATAAGTACCAGAGAGCTATATAAAGTATTAATCATAATATAGAGTTAAAAAAAATCAATTGCGTATACATGGCTTTCTCTAGCAGTAGTTATCTATGTTATTTTTTAAACACTAAGTTCAAAACTGTCTGAAATTAAAAAGAATAGTTCACCCAAAATTTAAAATTATCCCATGATTTACTCACCCTCAAGTCATCCTAGGTGTATATGACTATCTTCTTTCACACGAACACAATCCAAGATATATCTAAAAATATCCTTGTTGCTCCCAGGTTTATAATGGTTGTAAATGGCAACCCAAATTCTGAACACAGAAAAAATGCATCCATCCATCCATAAAAAAATAATAAAACAATAATTCATACGAATCCAGACATGCGTTTTAGTAAGACATCTGTCATAATTATTTGAATGTATAAAGTTTTAAATATGGATATTTTTCTTAAAAAAAAATGCATCCCCCCGCTTCAAAAGGCCTTTATTAAACATCTGGAGTCGTATGTTTTTTTATGGATGGATGCATTTGGTTTACCAGAATTTGGGCTACCATTCACAACCATTATAAACCTAGGAGGACTAAGGATATTTTTAAATATTCAATATTATTATTATTAAATATTATTCACTTGTAAGTCGCTTTGGATAAAAGCGTCTGTTAAATGACTAAATGTAAATGTAAATGTAAATATATCTTGGATTGTGTTCGTCTGAAAGAAGATAGTCATTTACACCTAAGATGGCTTAAAGGTGAGTAAATCATGGGATAATTTTCATTTTTGGGTGAACTATCCCTTTAAGACATTTTTCATTGTTCTCAAAACTAAAATTACAATATCATCATATTCTATTTTATAATAGCTATTGGATAAACAATCTGCCAAACATAAAAGCCACACTGAAATACACCCAGAAAAAGAGTAGACTTTAAATGCCTCTTCTCAAGGTCACATTTCATAAACATAATGTTGGGGCAAGTTGTCACACCAATTCTCTCATTCTCTCTTGCTTATAATCACTCACAATTTCTTATACGTTGCTGCTCTCATTGTAACTTTATAAGGTTAAAACGTCAAAGTATTTATAAACATTATTTTCAAAAACAACTACTAAAAAAATTCCCTAAAGGAAAAAGTGTGACATCTAGCCTCAGTCTAATAGTATGATAACCTATTAACTTAAATAATTAAAGCAAATATTTAAAAAATTTTCTTAAAAAAATAAATGTTTGCTTCGAAAAGAGCTGTCCATTATTAAACACTCGTGCGTTGTGATATGCGGCTATAACAAAATATTACACTATAAATAGAATAACGATATAAATAGTATTCAATATATGCTATAAAATAGCAATACCTGAAATACCTTCTTTTGGATATTGAGATACCAAATTCCCAAATCTGCGCACGTTCATGTCAGTCCAGTAGCGCGTGAGATGTTGCGCACGACGCAAAAATAATCTGCAATTAAACAGTCTCGTGTAAAAACTGATGTCTGAACTGGTCATCACAGATCCATCTGTAAACAACCTATAAAAACAAACTGCTGTCAAATATGAGCCATTGATCCGACAGTTACCAACAGCTTTCCAAAACCACCCCAAACCTATCAGTGCGCGCACAACTCTCTCTCTCTCCCCCTCTCCCTCTCTCTATCACACACGCGCACGCACGCACATCTTTTCCACACTGAGCATTTGATCACGACATTTTGCTTTGAAATCGGACCTGAAACTGTGGGAATAATTTGGAAACTTGGAGGTCTTTCCAGCAGCTCTTCATCCTGAGAGGCGTGAGAAACCTGTTTTAAAATTATTTTTTTGCTATAGGGATGATGATGATGATGATGTTATCTCAAGGATGCGCATAATTAGGACACATCCACATGAGGTAGACTGCATTAGAGCTATAGAGAGATTAGGAAGGTGTGCCTTGAACTCTGGATTCACAAATGCAACCCAAATGAATCACTATTGAACATTATTTTTAAAGTCATCTATCATTTTTGAACAGTTATTTATCTCTCTGATGCATGGTTGATCTTTAAAAGCCACTTTAACTATTCAGGGGTGATGTTAGATTCAAACCATGAACCTTTTCTCATAATTTTCTCATAAGTGTCCTCAGTATATTCATTGTTTTTTATTTATGATAACATCAATTCAGAATAGCTGACAAAAGTGGTGCGGCAAAAATCAGATGTGTAATGCACCATTTACCAAAAAAATCTAATTAATAAAGGGTCCATGTCTTATGATGTCTCAGTCTGATCGTTTACTTTGGAGAAGAAAGCTGAACAAAACAGTAATTTATCTTGGCACTTGACTGCACTTTTTACCGTGCAGATCACACATGACCTTTTTCACATATATGAACATAAACCAACATGAATCCAATTGTTTGTATTTGACCTACCTGATTCAGTGCATTATGAAATCAAAAAGAACAAAATTTACATTCATAATGCAGATGAATTTTGTTGTAAGGTATGTTGTATAAAAAAATTATCACTGTTGCACTTTCATAAAATATGTTTAAAACATAATTATAATTTAACTCTTTCCCTGCTAGTGTTTTTTTTAAGTAAGTTGCCAACAAGTGCCAACATTTTTGATAATTTTCCTAAAACTTATATTTAAATAAGCCTATATATCAACACTTGAATTTTGGCAAATTCCACATTATATATATACATACATATATATATATATATATACATATATATATGGGTCATTGAGAATAAGGTTTTACGGAGATATAATTAATTTTGAAGATTTATAAAGTGTTAATGAAATTATGTGGTTTTTACAATCAATTAATAATCAATTGGCTATCAAAAACACAATTAAACATTTTATATTTAGCCCAAGTTTTTAAAATGTTACTACAATTTCCATGTTTTAAAGCGGTTGTGCTGAATGACCTGATGTTTTGGGACATACATATGAACAAGTGAAAACATGAATTTTTCAAATTAAAAGAGAGTTAGTAACTTTGCTTCATGTGGTCCTGTGCAGACCTGAATGATGTCACATCCTGTCCCATGACACAAACTGCATGACTTGATCCAAAATGGTCCCTTTATATTGGTTATTACGAATGCCATCAATAAAACTAATTTTTCCGGAAATTCTTTCTCATAACAAAGCAACGACTTCTACACATAATTGTAATAGCATTTTGCACTAAATTGACATATGATGTTATAAAATCATGCCAGAATTTAAAAAAACATATACATTTATTACATTTTAAGATATTTTAATCACAAATGAAATGGCTGTATTGGCCTTTGGATGGTTTAACCGAATGACCTTTTGACACTAAAAATCTTTAAAAAACTTTTATATGTAGCAAAATATAATTAAAACCATATGGACTCAATAAAAGAGATCTAGCTGTACTACCTTACGTACTTTGGATGTCATATCTTTGTTTTTTTATTATTATTAAGGCCTTTGAACAAAAAAAAAAGACCTGTCACGTCATTGACCCACATACACACATATATAAATTATAATGTGATTAAATTATATGTGATTAAAACATATAATCGAGTAGACTGCGTCTATCAACACCCCCAAGGCTTCACAGTCCTATACCTGGGTTAACATTTCATTCTGTAACGTTAGGTCTGATGATCTGTTAGATTACATAAGCATAAACAATGCTTCTATCGCTTGTTTCTGCTTCTTCTCCATCTGTACCATTTCAGAAGATGCATAATAGTGGCGCCTTCCGAAAACATGGTTTGCCAAAAAATTCCATTAATGGCAGGGAAAGAGATAATTATGCAAATCCCTTATGAAAATTAACGATTGTTTTACTACAAATAACACCGAACCACCATGGTAATTGTATTTAAACAATGGCAACCACAATTTAATCATGGTTTTGCAACACTAACCATGTTTGTAGTAAAACTGTGGTTACACAAATGGTATTCAACCTACCAAAAAAGATGGTTACTACATCTTTATTATAATAAAACTACAGCTAATTTTCGAAAGGGATAGCAGGTGTGCAAATTGCTTAAAAAAATTATAAATGTATTTTAACATTACTGTGGTGTTTGTGTGTGTTGTGGCTTTGCTTTTATAGAAATGTCTAGTCCACTAGAGAGGGTTGTAGCCCAGAAGAAGGAGGCCATTGAAGCAGTAATGGAGATGTTTGAGAAAGGAGCCGAGGTGCTAGCCAGCGCTGTTGGAGAGATGTCACCGCTTTTCGAGGCTGCAGCTCCAGTCCTCAAGCTCGTCCTCAACAATGTGGACAGCAAGGAGGTCATATATGTCAAAGATCAGTTTCTAGTTGTGAGGAGCAAATTGGATGTCCTCTCATCTCAGCTACAAGACATTGACTCTGAGATTAGAAGGAGACGTTTGGATACCCAGTTCTTCTCTGTGGAGGAAAATCTGAGGAACCAGTTTAGAAAATACATTGACATTCTGGAGGCCAAACCTGAGTATAAGGAAGTCAAAAAACGCTTGTTCTTGGAGCATTTTTTCATAACAGGTGGAGAGAAAAACCTCTGCGTGCTTTATGATGCCGTGATGGGGAACAGCACATTTGGGGAGCCAATCTTGGATGTTGTGGAACAATACGAGGCCAGAAACAGACGGGTCCTGGAAGACTTCTGCGTCAGGCTGAAGGAGCTGCTCTGCCTGGGAATAATCGCTCTGTTGGGATATTGTTCCCTCACTCTGGGAGAAGAAGCTGAGCAGGCGAAGATTCAAGAGTGGAGCGTCAAGATCCAAGAAATTGAGATGAAAATGAAGGAAACGATAGAGAAATGTGTGCATTCATTTCCAGAGCAAGCTGAACTGGACATCAAGAGGCTTGTGAAGGAGAGAGAGGATGGGAACCTCCAGGAAACGGCCAAGGAACTGCTGGACTTCCTGGTGAAGAAGTACGACTGGGTGAGCTGGTCCATCAGAGTCGTTAGAGACTTGGGCAAAATTAGAAACTTGAGAGCTGGACAAAACTTTCAGTGTGTGGCTGGACAGAGTTATTTCGAAGTGTCTCAAGGAAACGACATAAACCTGGTGGTGTCGTTCTGCAGCGCCCCTCAACCTGTGCCCGACGAGAGCATAAAACAGATGATGGAAGGTCCCGCGAGGAAGGGAGATGCCAAAGCTGTCGTGGAGCTTCTGGAGGAGCAGTTATCTGGGTTTCTGGTTCATGCCGTCAGTCGTCACAAAGAGAGCTTTGCCGTGTCCAGTTTTCCTGAAGAATGTCACTACTGGGACAAACACAAGAACGTGAATGTCTGTGTGCATGCAGAGGAGGCTTAGACATATATATTATATAGATATATATAATACTTCAACTGTATTCCTGATCTACTGTATCTGATGTACTGATCAACTGCCATATTTTCAAACAAAATAGTTTGGCTATTTGAGCTTTATCCTTGGCATGTTTGCACATCATTATGTCATAATATAACAATGTCTATCTGAAAACAGCAGCGAACATGTTAAAAGTTGTAATGTTATGTAAACCAATGCTTTGTAGTAGAATAAAAACTGAAGCAATGACACTGGACGGTATACTGGCAAAGAAAAGTGCTTCCCCATTTAGCCTGCATGAGAATAACCTGAACTGACAGTTTCTGTTCCTCATCAGCCGTAACACAGCCCACGGCAAGACGTCTCAGGAAACTAATGCATATGTCTGCACAGCAGAGAGCTCATCATGATTTTCGACTAAAATACTCCCTTTAAAAATTCATGTCAGTTCAAAGTTGAATTTATACATCTCAGGTTCAAATGCTTACTGGGTTTTGCTTTTTTCAAGATTGTACACTAAAAAATGAAAATATTTATGTGTATAAGTAAGATTATAATACATTTGTACCATACATTTGTAATCTACCACTACAAACAACAAAAACAAACTAAACGTGATGCATATTTGCCAGTCATTTATGAAACGGGTATGATTTCTGTACTCATATAATCATTTGCATCTATTTGATTTTATTTCAATAATCATATTTTCAAAGTGTATTTATTCAAGAATCAGTTATGAACATAGTTAGTTAATGTATGTATGGTCTTCTGTGGAATTAGTTAAAATATATGAGATTTTAACATAAACATATAAATCTGGTTATTGTGCATTTAAATCAGTTTATTAGTACCATTACAGAAATTTTACCCGTTTCCTTCATGTGTGACTGACATATATGTGTCATGTTAACTTTATTAGTTTGTTGCGTACAAACTATGTAATCCAAATGAATGGAAATTTGAAGTTACACTTTATTTTAAGGTGTCAGTATTACAGTGTAATTATACATTTAAGTACTGAGTAATGACAAGTAACTGCATGTACTTACTATAGGGTTAGGGTTAGGATGAGGGTTAAGTGTAGGGTTAATTGCATGTAATTATGCATAATTACTAGTTATTACTACAGTAAATACATGTAACATATGTAACAATGACACTGTAAAATAAAGTGTTACCAAATTTGATTTGCAATTCAAATACATACATTTTAAATTTAGGCCTACATATTTTTGTGACTGATAGCAAATAACAAATCTAATTTCAGTTTCCTGTTTTGTATAGCCTGTTTCACATTAACATGACTTATAGGTGATTGTTGACATTCATTGCTATTAACTCTCTGAAGTGGACACATATAGCACTCAAAGCCACTTCTAATTAAATTACTGCTTTTGTACATAAGTCAGCAGATTCTGGCCATGGGCTGCAGATATAGAGGGTGAGTAACCTTTCGCTGTTAATATAAAGACGACGAGCTCCAGAGTGCTGTGATCAGCTCTCCAGATCCACTCATTAAGATCACTGAAGTGCGGAGAGAGGGAGCAATCCATCATTATATGACTCAGGAGGGCCTTAAAGCGATAGCTCACCCAAAATTGAAAATTTGCTGTTTACTCACCTTCAGGCCGGCCAACCAAGTGTCTTTTTTTTCTTCAGTAGAAATGTAAAAAGATTTTTAGCTGAAACTCTTGGTGATTGATATAATGCAGGTCAATGGCTATCGTCACTTTGAGAGTCAAAAAAACATATACAAAATTAATACCTGACAATACATTGAGGTCTTATTAAGCTAAACTGCAAGTCTGTGCAAAAAACTGAACATTATTTACCACATTATTACCTGTAATCCACAGCCAATACATAAGTAGGGGAGACCTGGGCTGCATATAGCACCGACAAAACCACTTTTTTAAACGGAAACGGTGATCACCCTGTTCTGATGACCCAAGAGTTGCAACTATGGCAGCTAAAAAGGCCATTCTTTGTGTTCATTTTAAAGAGTTTTTGGAGTCTGATGAAAACGGTATATGAAATTCTGCAAAATACGCTCGATGTTACAAACATGTCTTATAATATCTTCAATTGTTGCGTATACCGAGCTGCAGTGGACACATTTGTAAACGACTTTACTTGGACCCATTGTGCGAGCTGTCTTTTTAATACCGTGTGGTTTATATTCATGTTGCTGCTGATTGTGCTGACATAAAATGTATCTGAAACCCCGTTGCACACTATAAAAAAGTTTCTATATGTGCAAAAATGTATTGGTGTTACTGGTGCTAAAATTACTTTCAATTTTTGGTAGTTTTGAATTTAATTGTGTATCATTTTAAACTTATATGGATCTCCTGTATTTTCTAAGTCAGCTCAGTCTCCTCCTTCAGAGTCAGAACGGAAACAAAATGTCTCACCCAATAGAAACTCCTGTATTCATTAGCGGTTGAGGCTTCTGTCCTGGTTGGAGATATTGATCCATGTGGCGTCCATCTCCGATAAAGAGCTGAACCTTAAACCTGTCTGTTACTAAACCAAAACAAATTTTTATTTCATAATTTTACAGTTAAATTTAGAGTTTTGTTGAAATGCAATAGTTTTAACCCTAAATAACAAAAAGAAACATTGTTTGTTGTCATGCACTGTCTGCTGGCAGATGGCGCTAAAAACACACAACACTTAACTGTTTTAAGAACTAAATAGCAACATTTCTTTTGGTGGTTCACTCATTTAGTTGTCCGTACAAGTGAACCAGCAAAACAAATATTGCAATTTAGTCCTTAAAAAAGTTAAAATACATACTTTAACAGACTTTACTACCAACTACAATGACTTTGTTGTTTTAGCTATAATGAAAATAAAGGCCCCAACCTACTCTAAGAAAGTCAATATCAATATTTAATAAACCAATAAGTGATTTTATTGAACCCAGCATCAAAGTACTGCCAGAGATGGCACATCAATCCCATGATACCTCAGTCTGGCTGCATCTGCCAATCACAGCCTGAGCTAATGACATTACCTATTCATCCGAGTGGACCATCGACCGGCCTCCTGCCTTTAAGTGGCCTGATCTGATAAAAAGCATTAAAACATTTGTACTGTGACACACACCAGCTCACCCTCAGCCTCCGCACTGGATTTATCCTTCTGGTTGTGCTTATAAAACCTCTGAATATGTAGTTATTTCCTCACGGAACGGTAACTAATGAATTGCATGCATTCCTCTCCCAAGTACCTGCATATAAGTGCTGAATAATTTCAAGTTCAGTGTTGTACAGCACATCATTTGCTGCCCGTCGGCCTCTAAGGACACGTCAGCACTCTGGAATCTCTCTCTGTCTCGCTGTTTTCCCTCTTGTGGTGAGATAAGCTCAACTCCTCTGCTCTGTTGACTCTAAACAGTGTGAGTGTCTCCTCAGCACTGCACTAGATCAGACTGTCAGTATACTGGCCTCTCTTCCCACAACGCTCCGTCAGCTCCGACAGGAAGCAACTGCTTCCCTTCCCTTCCCTTCCATGACAGTCATTTTCATGCCAGTAATAAAAAAGGAGAAAAAAAAGCATGTTTGGATGAATTGCAGATCATTTTTTACTGATATTCACACTTATTATTATGTATTGGTCAGGTCTACAGATTGTTGCCATCTAGTGGGTCTATAAAGAAGAGCACACAACAATGGCTTTACTGAATACTGTGTTCAACAGGAATCAATGGAGTTCAAAGGTCAATTAAATTATGTGCAATAAATACTATTTGTATATTTTAATTGACTTTTTACATACACTACCTTTCAAAGTTTTTGGGGTCGTAAGATTGAAACAAGTCTCCTACGCTCACTCAAGATGCATTTATTTAAACACAAATATAGCGATATTGTAAAATGTTATTACAATTTAAAAGAACCGTTTTCTGTTTTAATATGTCATTTGTTCCTGAATTTTCAGCATCATTAATCCAGTCTTCAGTGTCACATGATCCGTCAGAAATCATTCTGATATGCTGATTTGCTACTCTAGAAATATTTATTATCATCACTATTATTATCAAAAACAGTTATGCAGCTTCAGATTTTTTGTAAAAACAATGATTGTTTTTCAAGATTCTTCAATGAATAGAAAGTTGAAAAGAACAACAATTATTTGACATGGAAATCTTTTGTAACATTATAAATAGCCATACTGATACTTTTGATTAATTTAATGTGTCCTTGCTGAATAAAAATATTAGTCTTTAAGAAAAAATACTAACCGCAAGCTTTAAAAGGTGCATATAACAAGTAATAAAGCTTAAATAATTTAGTTTTACTGCTTCCAAAAGTAAAAAATATGATAGTTGATTCTGCATGTAGGTTCTCCGACACAAAGCAGAACATTTGGCAATCTCTGTTGTAGTCTGCACAGAAAAAAATAGGGAAAACAATTACATGTCATGAATGATTAAGCTGGGTTTGCAATCTGCTCCCGTTGTTGAGCTCTCTGCATGTGATTATTTATTTTGGGATGTGAGTTTAATCATCCAAATGTGAAGGGTCAAGAGCCTGAGAAAGAAAATGAAGGAAATAAACATCAGTGTGAACTGAATCTAGAACACAGGAAGTAGGTGTTTGGAAAAATACAACTGCTAAATAAAATGAACTTCATCCAATGAAGAATATTACAATTTTTTATGCAACAAATAAATACTGAAGTTTAAGTATGTGAAGAAATATTAATATCTGCAAAGATGGCTAGCATACTTCAGTTGTCTCAAATGCTGGGTTGACCTTGCTTTTGGTAAGCATGAGAACAGACAGCGGAATGTTTTCCCATGGATTTCACAACTATTTTCACCCTGCATTTCACAATGCATACAGATGTCTCATACAAAATATTCGTAAAAAGTACGGTGCACTTTTATAATATCTGTCTTTCAAACCACCACAAACAAACGTGTGCAATTTGAAACTGAAGACCCTTTTGGCTAAAGTACACAGTGAAAACTCGTCTGACAGGAACTGGCTAAACAAACGGCCATATGGGAGGAGAGGACAGTGTGGATTCCAGCGAACTCTATCTCTGGACTGGGAATGGTTTATTAAAGACTTTTATCTCTTGAGTTATTACCCTGCAATTTATACCAGACATCTTGCAGATCCTAAATCTTTTTATTGAAGCTATAGTGTTATGGATTTATGATTTATACACTAACGTAATATTTTACCATTACCAGGGAAGAGGGATTTTATACCTGGTTAAATATTAAGAAATACTAAATTCACGAGAACATATTTAACCATTATAGGCCTGGTTTAGACAAGTCTTAGATTAAGCCAGAATTAGGCCTTAGTACAATTAGGTCATTTAAAGTCATTTTAAAGTTTCTGTCATTAATTCCTCTCCCTCATGTTGTTCTACACCCGTAATCTTAAGAACACAAATGAAGATATTTTGATGAAATCCAATGGTTCAGTGAGTCTCTATTGACAGCAAGATAATGAACACTTTCAGATACTTTTTGTGTGACAAAAAAAACTAAATAACAACTTTTCAACAATATCTAGTGATTTCAAAACACTGCTTCATGAAGCTTACGAATGTTTCGTTTTGAATCAGTGGTTCGGAGCGCCAAAGTCACGTGATTTCAGTAAACGAGGCTTCTTGCGTCATAAGTGTTTCGCAATTTCAATAGTTCACGTGACTTTGGCAGTTTGATGCATGAAACGAACCACTGATTCGAAACAAAAGATTCGTAAAGCTTTGAAGCAGTGTTTTGAAATCATCCATCAATAGATATTGTTGAAAAGTCGTTATTCGATTTGTTCGGCGTGCAAAAAGAAAAACTCACGTGAACTGTTTTAAATATGTTTTAGTATCTTTCTGGGCATCTGAAAGTGTTCATTATCTTGCTGGCCATAGAAGCCTCACATCAGATTTCATCAAAAATATCTTAATGTGTGTTCTGAAGGTCTTACGGATGTAGAACGACATGAGGGAGAGGAATTAAGGACAGAATTTTCATACTAACCCTTTAAGTAGCTTTTATAAACATTCCTTAGAAAAAAAAAAAAACTGTCACTGATATATTTTAAGATAATGTCAGTGCAAGTTGCTTTCAGTTAAAACAACTCAAGAATGCATTTTAGTTTGGGACTAGCTTAAGCCTTCTCTGTGAAACCCGGGAATAAAGTAATATTTGAACAAAGCTGCTCTTTATAGCTTCTTTCCTGACAAAACCACAAGAGCCATCTGCAAGCACACAGCCTTCCTCTATTCTTCCATCTGTCTGCGACAGTCTAAACGTTCGTGCTGATATGTTTTATCTCAAGTTCTCGGTGGAGCATCACGTGAATACCAAAGTGACCCTGTACTGTGATAAAACCCAAACAAAATTGATGACAATAAATGTCCTTGAGGCAATAACATTGGATTCACGTAACGATTTCAGTGCCATTCCATTTTAAATTCACAACCGTGTCGCAACTATGAATTATCCGTGTTGCTGAGCATGAGGACAACCAAAACCAGATGACAAACTAAGGTTAAACGACAAATGATCATAAATTAACTCCAGTGGCCTTCACAGGACAAAACAGACACAAATTAATGAAGAACTGCAAAGCGGTGACCTTCTCCTTTCATCACCGTCTGGGCTGTAATCACATTTTCCATTTGCATAAGGTATAAGGTGGAGGTTTTTAAAGGGCAAAGAGAGAGATGCATAAGGAAACCTGCCTGAAATCAACAGACACACATGAAGTGTGTCATGAAGAAACCGCTAAACAAACATCCCTCAACTGCCATCTGCAAGTAGATGGGAACTATAAAAAGATGTCTGGTTTGGCACACTCTGCTTATATATATATATATATATATATATTCTATAAAGTATGGAACAACTTTTATTGGAATAAATTGGTATGGTATAAATTTTATTGAACTTGTACAACGTGTAAAAATATGTAAAGCTTAAAAAATATTTGGGCCTCTGGATCATGTACAATGGTTTTAAAAGGTTCTTAAATGGTACACCCATATATCTTTTAAAGGAAAACTATGAGAATAAAGTGGCATTATATGTTTGTTTTACTGTAGTTACCGTCACTTCCTCTGAAGCTTGTCCAGACCAGAGGAAACAGAGATATTCAGCTCTGTCATTAAAGCAGTGTTCATCCTTTGCCTTAAGCGAAATGACATGTTTTTCCACAGTTCACTGAAAGCTAATGTCCTGCGATCCGGAAGCAGCTGTTCCCTGACACTGCGTGTTAGAAAAGGAAAGGATCAATAAAATAAGAATTAAACCCAAAAGACTTGGGTGGCAAAATAATAATAACAACAACAAGAACACAACACAGCAGCTTATTTGCATTATATATTTCCTCATTCATAGATACAGTAGATCCTGTTTCCCTCATATGTCAGAAGTTGATCGTTGGCACATATAAAAATCAAACATGCTCCGATGAAATATTTTACCAGAACACAGTTTGATAGCCAACACAAACCACACGATTACATCATTCTTAGAAGACCCACCTGAACCATCATCACTTAGTTTCAGTTAAGAGGACAAACCTGTCTGAATAATTTCAACTTAACAGTTAGTCAACATGACCTGAAGCTAATTCCCACATGAAATAGTTCCCACAATTTACTCTTACACTTTCCCAATAGGCATGCTAATACTTGTTTACTTGTGTAAAAAAAAAAGAAAAAAAAGTACTGATTCATAAAACGAACATAAAAAAGCAACAGATTTTGCTTAAAAAAAAACCAAGGAATCTACATGAACCAAAGTGACATCTTGTGGCTACATACACAAGCACTTCACATAAGTACATTTCACGGGTTAACATGAGAAGCACTACCTAAATTTTTACTAGCACAAATGAGTGCTTTTGTATTTAAGATAAGTGTAATATTAAAATAAACATAACGTGGCTTAGAAAAAGCTAATTATGTTGAGCTGTTTAGTGGCGTTTGCAAGCAGCTCGCATCCGTTTTTCCAAAACCCCTAACCGTAAGCAATAAACTTGTGTTAGGCATAAATCACACCTCAAAGTTTGCATTTAATTCAACTCTCAAATATTATTGATGATAATTTCATCATGACCACATTGCTGTGAACTATGCTGCCGTTTCTTGCACACCTTGCATAACTGTCAAGCATTATGATGACAGATTTGTTGTTGTTGTTCAGACGAAATTAAAAGATTAATCCACTTCTTAACTTTAACTCATGACTCATACTAAATTTGAAAGAAAAAAAAAAATGGGTAGGGATTTCAAATACTGCAAATGCTTACTTGGAAGTCACACCTTAGCAAACTACAAGACATGGAAGTTTGTCACCTGTCACACAGGTGTTAAGCCTGTCTTTTCTCAACAACCTCCATAAACTTTGAGGCATCATTCAACTCTGTATCGCAAACAATGTGAAAAGTTTAATTCTTAGGAAGCTAACTATGCAAGTTAGTCATTTGTTTGTACTTCTAATAGATCTTTTAGGAAAGGGCCCTGTTTACCGTTTATCATGCATGTGCATCAGCGATCACACCCACTGCTGTGCTTCTGCGAGGGCACGACCTTGTTTATAAGCACAACTGATTTGCATAGTGCGAGATCTAACATCAACATGAAGATTTGAAATGCTAATGCCAGACCCTCTATAATCCACAACAGCCCCTTACTGTTCTTCTACAGACGAGTCATTGCATGCCAGCGTGTCCCAGCGACCGCTTCAGCACAAAGGCACTGGGTTTGTCCGCCTGCCATGCTGAAAACAGTAGAGTCTTTCTCTGCCATGTAAAGCAGCGAGACGGAAATGACCTAGAAGCATGGTGCCCCCAAGCGCTGTTTTCACACTAATTTCAGATTGGCAAGTGTTGCTCCCCGAAGTCTCCTAAAAGAAGACTACAACTTATTTACTTGCATTTTTTTTTTTAATTAAAAACAATTTAGCCTTCTGATACATCGTTTCGATTTCTGTTTGGGCCATTCTTTATGTCATTGGGATTTTTATTTATGACGGCACATATATAGCAACAACATTGTCTCGTTAGGATTTTGGTTTTAGGTTGTTCCCTGAAAATGTTCTTGTTTTCTTATTTTTGTTTATTAATAAAGTCTTCAGCTGTCTGCTACGTGCCAAACATATATATATATATATATATATATATATATTTGTGTGTGTGTGTGTGTGGGTGGTCCTGGTATTCCCAATATTTTGGGGACCAAATGTCCCCACAAGTACTGTATAGTAATACCAGTATATTTTGACCTGGTGGGGATTTTTTTATTTTGGATCTCCATGAGGAAACAAGCTTATAAATCATACAGGATGATCGTTTCTTAAACAGCAGAAGTTTTCTGTGATGGGTAGGTATAGGGGTAGAGTTAGTGTAGGGGGAGAGAATGAGAAAAACCATTACGTCTATGGAATGTCCCCATAAAACATGGAAACCAAACTTGTGTGTGTGTGTGTGTGTACGTACTGGCCACTGTGAGTGTCTGTACCCATGACAACCCATGTAGGAAGGCAGAGCATGCAGCATGTTTTATACGGGAAAGACTCTACTAAACATTTCTAGCACAATACCGCTACATGCTGATTTTTTCTCAAAGAAGGAATGTTTAGAGGATGTAATCTGTCTGTGTGCCTGTCCCTCATCTCTTCAGTGGGCTCAGAGGAATGCATGCAGGGGATGGAGTCAATCTGAAGGGGGAGTGCCGCAGGGGAGAGTCTATATATATGTGTGGACCCTGGGAGGCTGCTGCTTTTAGGCACAGTTGGACTCTGTTGGAAGACCAGAGAACACCTCTGTACAGTTCACCAGACTAACGGTGAGTCTCATTTTTTTGCTCTTTGTCGATTTCCATTTATTATCCTTCCCTTTCTCTTTTTTCATCTTTTGTTATTTTATTTGCACAACTTCAAAAACTTCATAGGGCCTAGGATAAAAAGGCAGATATATATATATAACACAAAAATAAAAATAGCAGGCCAGGGATCTATGCTTTTTTATTAACATTTGTCATTAACAGTTGGAGAAGACACTTTGTGGGAGTCATAGTGATGTGGATGCCAGTCAATATTGATATAAGCTCCATATCCTGCCATATTATAACACTGGATATTGTGGTTAAGTCAATATACTGACTGCTATGAAGCTTTAAGTGGCATTTGGATAGAAATAAGGGACGTGGCTTTGAACTTGAACAGTTCCTCTTTTTCAGAATCAGTTGGTTGGTTCCTTTCCTTTTTTTTCACAGAGTAGAACTATCAAAAACAGGGACTTCTTGTACAAATTGCTAGACTGAATTTTTTGAAAACTTATTTTCCTACAAGTCATTTTCTTTCTCAAATTGGACACATCCTGGAGTTTTAATTTCAAAGCCATCTTAATTATTCTCACAAAGGAGGACTTGAAACAATCAGGATCATTGTATTGCTCAGTAAGTATTGTTTTGCTCCTAATTCCATTGAGATCAGAATGCTCTTTTAAAAGATGAATTGTTGAGTCATAAATTCCAAATACGTGTTCCACATGCTTAGTATTAATAATAGCTACTGAATTGTTCGCATAATCCACTAAACCATTATGTGAGACATTATTGTACAAGAGCCAAATTTAGTGTTTGATCTTTGAAAAATCAAAATGTCAGGTTTAGTCTTGTATATTTATTTGTGCGTATTTACATGTGAATATCTGAGTCATTTTGTTGTCTGCTGTAGAACATGGTTTCACCGCAGGACAAGTGTATTGGTTTCAGATTTTCTCAGATCTGGGTGTGCCTTTTTTTCTGTATATTGAGTCTTGGGAAATTAGATACGAGTGTGAGATCATCTCCCTTGTGTAATTGAAGTGCCCAGAAATGTCCTGAAATCCTCACTAAAGCCATGAAATATATTCTCCCAGCAACCCCTCCTGAAAACATCTGCTCTGCTAAACATCTGGGGGTTTAAATGCTGAATTATTCTCCAAAGAAGAGGAGAGAATAGCTCTCTCTTATTCATAATGACTCCATGCTCATAATAATAGCAATAATAAAGTGTGCTTTGAAGCACAAAAAACTTTTAGCGTATTTGCTTTTTATTCTCATAGCAGACACCTGATCTCCCTGATCTGCCTTTATTGTTGTATAATTTGCCGAGACTTATCTGGCGGGATGTAAGGTGGAACAGGACATGCCCGAACAAGACTAGAATTTTTTCTTTTTCTTTTTTTTTTCAATGGCTTGAGCCCATGGAAAACATGTATAAGTGTACAAACACTCTGGTATTTCTGCCCCTGTGGTCTGGCTGTCCAATTCATCTCAGGTTACTGTTAAGGTCCCATCCTGAGCAAACAAATATGACCCCTAGAAATGGCTGCATTGATTTCAGTATTGATTTTTATATTGTGGCTTCCACTTTATGATATATATATATGCCTTGATCTGTTACAGACAAGGGTAAGAAGGATAAGACGGCCTCTCTGCTTTGAACCAGAATGAATCGGGTGGAAGAATGGGTTTTGGAGAACAAGGACAAGATCGAGAAAGGCGTGGAAATCATGGGGCAAGGCTGCGAGGTTTTAGCAGCCACTGTGGGACAGTTCCACCCAATCCTGGAGGCCGTGTTTTTGGCCTCAGCCGAGATCCTCGGCAACCCAGATGGCAAAGAGGCCAAGTTCCTCGCTGAGCAGTTTGAAAAGATCAACCAGAAACTTGAAGGTATTAAAGATGAAATCGACCAAATCGCTTTGCAGATGCAGCGGACAACCATGAACAAGCAGAACTTTGACTATGAGGTGAAGATAATCAGTCAATATGAGAAGTTTCAAGACTTTGTCAATGCTAAGCCCAAGTTCAAGGAGAAGAAGAAGGAGAAGTTTATAAGCCAGTATGAGAACACCGGTCGCGACCTGAACATTGATGCCTTGTACAATGCTGTAACTAGGAATAATTTATCCGGAGATGCCATATTGGACACGGTGGTGACCACAGAGCAAAGGAGCAGAAAGCCAGTGGAGGAGTTCTGCGCCAGGCTAAAGAAGATATTTGTCATGGGAATTATAGCCGTCATGGGTCACGCCGCCCTAAAAGAGGGAGCGGTAGCTGAGGACATGGTGAAGACATGGCAGGATCGCATGGAAGCCGTAGAGACATGCATGAAAGAAGCGGTGGATGACTGCATTGAGAATTTCCCCTTGCAGGCCAAGACGGATGTGGAGCATCAACTCCTGGAGCAACCAGCCAGCGTTGACCCAGAGTTCGCAGGACTAATACTGGATATGCTTGAGAAGAAATATTACTGGGTTTCTTGGTCAGTTCGTGTGTTCAACCACAGTGGCATATTCTTCTGGAATTGGCTGGCTGGCAAAAAGTACCACGGAAGCGGTGGAGGTGGCAACTTTTTTGATCTTCTGACCCCAAACAGCATAAGAATCGTGGTATCTTTCAGTGCAGACCCAAAACCCATCAACAAGAGCCAGCTGCTAGATCAGATAGAGGCACAGAAGCTGAAAGGAAACATGCAGTCTGTGGCTCAGACGATGTGGCAGGCTCTTCCCAACACTGTGGTCCATGCCATTAGCTGCTATAAGAAAGTAGAAGAGAAAAACAACTTCAAACCGGAATGTTTCTACTTTGGGAGGCACAAAAAGGCATACCTGTGCATTCACTCGGAATAGATGTGTGAAACGTTGAAACGGCAATCAGTCTTCTCTTTATTTCTGGGTTTAAAAATTGTATCAAATTTTCAAGTGAACTGATAAAACGAACTGATGACTGAATTGTTATTGTGCACAGAATACAACGAGAAAGTATATTATTGCTGGTTCTTTATTTTTCGCATGTCAAGGCATAAAAGGAATATAAATATAAAATATATGTCTGTGACCAAACATAAATGCATTTCAGATTCAAATTGTATTGTTTTGTAGTTAAGAATACGTGGCGAAAACGTTTAGTCGTGGTGTTTACAATCAAAAACCATTTCATTTAAACTTTTGATTGTGGTGAAGGTTTTTACTGGAAAAAAAAAAAAGAAAAATAATGAGCATTCAAGTAATCTAGTTATATATTCTCTGTAACCCAAGAATCATGTCCATTTCATGTTTATGATGGTATGTAATCACAAATAAAACTATGATCTAGAAATTTGTTTCAACAGCCATCCAAATGAATTTAAGTTATGGACCTTATTCGATATATACGTTATACTTTATTTTATTAAATTTACTGTATGTCTTGTTTTCATTCGCAAACATAAAATATGTATAACTGAATACGGTTCATGTTTTACAGGTAATACAAGAGACTGAATATAGATATTTTAAATAATTTTCCTTTAAAAAAAAAAAACTTACTATAGTAACCAATTAAAGGACAAAACTTCAATTCTTCTTTTACAATTAAAACTGCACTATGGATTTTTTGTGGAAAACTATAGTTACTGTGGTAAATTCTAAGGAATAAAGGACAATACTTTAGTCATTCTCTTACAATAGTAACAAAAATTGTACTATGGTATTTTCTACAGATTAAATGACAATACTTTAATATTTCTCTGACACACACACACACACACACACACACAAATACACTGGAATTTTGGTGGAAACTGATACAATGGTCAATTTTGTAAGGGATAATACTTGAAATTCCTTCAGTGTGCAGTTGAAGGGTGTGCCACGAGCTTTAGAGAAGAACCAAGCACATGATCAGACGTCGAGCGAGACAGATCAGCCTGAACTTTCGCTTTATTTTATTCCAACCCACTTGCGATCGATTAGAAGGTGAGTTTGGATCATAACAGTGCCAATTTGTTCTCTAAACGTCACGCTTTCGTTGCTATGTGCGCCGTGGTTTCAGTTTTTGCTCATGAAAAGTTTAGGGCGTTTCTCTTCAGTCTGCTGTCCGCCTGTGACATTTTCACCAGCTCGCGACATCGATATGTTTTAAACACAAGTGAGTTGTATAACTGATCGATTATTCAGGCAAAAACGAACTTCTCTTCAGTTGAATCTCATTTGTTATCGTTCTGAGGGTTTGTTTGACAGTGATCGGTTCAGTATAAATCAGGAAGTGTTTCTTCTTATGTCAACAATCATTCTATCAAGTTTTCCAGCCCGATATGTTAACTAAATCCTATTTTAAGGGAACATGTCGTCGGTAGAAATGTGGTTATGAACTACTAAATCTGTATGCTGAGGTATTAACTTACCTTTTCGTCAGCTTCGTGCAGGTACGGGTCAACGTAGAGTCAGTTGGTCGTTATCGAAAAATAAACCGCGAAAGGGGGTTCTTATCTTGGTAAAGCCGTTTGTTTTACGAAAATGACCAACTGTCATTATAACTGTACATTGTCCCACATATTATATAGGCCTACCACGACTGCTTCGCAAAAAAATCAACAAATACTCATTAAATATTACTTTTGTATTATATAATTCACTTCAGATTATTTGTAAAAACCACGAGAGGCACAATTAGAAATCAAAAGTTTAAAATGCGAGCAGTCAGGTACCCTGAGCAACGGTTATTAAGCGAAAATACTTGATTGGCCAATCAGAATCAAGAATTCAATGTCGCGTCTTTAACCAAGTTAAATCACAAGCCTGAGACCATAAATCGATGCTAGTTTTGTCAGATTGTTGGTTTTGTCTCATAAGTATAAAATAATTATGTAAATAAATACATTAACTATAGCTAAAATTGTAAACAAAACGCGAACAGTTTGATTGACAGGCGATCTGACCAATCATAACCACGAACCCGCCATTTTGTCCGACAAAGCAGTCAGGGGAGTTAGTAGATTAACGTTGGTGAACTTGAACTTGAAAAATTGTGTGTACTCACGTCTGAAACAACATTCCTTCTGATGTTCATTCATGTTTATTTGATGCTATAAATGAACTAGTATGAAGAGATGATCGCTTCACGAGGAGCTACAGCGATCTATCACGACACTTTTAAGAGACACTATACGCTATTTATTGTTTAAACTTCTTTAAAAAAAATTACGATATATTAAATATGAAACTGTTTCATATGTATGTCGATGCTTTATCAGTGTCCTCTTTGCTCCACAATGTATTTTTCACTCTGTGAGAACATGATGTGTGGCGTGAGAGCGCGTGGCTTGTCGGACATAGCGACAGTAACTAAAGGGGGCGGGTCTTTGCGAAGGGTCAATTGGAATGGTGCTATTTTGAATCGTAACCTACAAGACATCTCAATTTTTATGTGTGTTAAGAGTTCATGTGAGGCTATAAGCTAATGGCCCACTTAGTGTGTTAAATTAGTCATTCATTTTGTATGGTTCATGCCAACAAATCTTTACCAATTTCAAATATGCATACAAGTCTATTTTGGTTAGTTAATGGTGAACAAAATTGCTAGAATTAGTGATATCTTGTAACACTGGAATTTTGTAGCTACTGCCCTGTCAAAAAGAGCATAATGTGGGTGTCTGGAGAGAAGCTGACATGGTGTTTTCATTGTCTTGTTTCCATGGTTACTGCTGAGGTGCTTTGGAAAAAGGTTCTTGCTCAGCTAGTTGAACTACCCTGCTAATTATTTCCACACCTGGGTTGGCACTAGCCAGAAATGCTACAGAAAATCTTTATGTAAAAGAGTAGTGTATCAGCAGTCTGTTTATTAATGTTAACCAATGTTGCCACATTTTCAAAAATGTAAAACAATTCATAGCACAAGGGTCACAAGACATTAAGTCAGTCAAGTATGTCCAAACTAATAGGAAGTTATATTATGACTTAACACACTACTTAAACACTCTTAACAAATGGGGAAATCCATTTGAACTGTTTCCAATTGAAATGGTTGTCCTCTGTTGTTGCATAATGCATACTGTGTGACTAAGTGTTCTTACATTATTTGGCAATTCTTTTAGTGCATATATGAATTGAATGAATGATTCTGGTCCATGTGTTTTTATGTAAGTGTAGGTGTGGTTGTCAGAACGAGCGAGCCTCTTTTAGCATGTGTACATACACCTGGTGTGTATTGTTGAGGTATTGTTACTGCTTTTAATGGTTCTCATATCCTTTGTCTTTTTTCAGCAAGCCCACCCTGATTCACACTCACCACTCAAAGGTTGAGAGGAAACGAAGACTGACACATGTAAGTTTCTTTACTTTATTCTTTCTCATACTAAAATGAAATGCTCTTATTTCTAATAATGTACTGATCTAATTTTACACAGAGACATTTTGCTATTGAAACTGAAAGATGGCCGACCAGCTGCAGAAACTTGTTGCACAGAAGAAGGATGTTGTCGAGAACGTGATGGAGGTGTTCGAGCAGGGCGCAGAAGTGTTGGCCAGCATCGCTGGAGATCTGTTCCCTGTGTTCTCCATCGCAGCACCGATTGTCAGGCTGGCGCTGGATAACGTGGAAAGCAAAGAGGCCGAGTACATGAAGGAGCAGTTCCAGAAGGTGCGAGAGCGCCTGGAAGTCGTTTCTGAAGAGGTCCAGCAGATAAACCAAGAGATCAAGAAGAGCGGCGTAGATGCCACCTACTTCTCCGTGGAGGAGAATCTGACCAACCAATTCCGCAAATTCATGGACGTCCTGAATGCGAAGCCCAAATTCAGAGAGGTCCGAAAGAAAACGTTCCTGGAACACTTCAACAGGACGGGGGGTGACAAAAACTTGCACACTCTGTATAATGCCGTAACCGGAGATAACTTCTCAGGAGAGTCTATTCTGGAAATCACTCTGAATTACGAGCAAAAGAGCCGCAGGGCGGTGGAGGAGTTCTGCGCTATGCTGAAGCAGTTGTTCTGCATCGGTTTGATCGCCTTACTGGGACAGGCGGCATTGAAAGGCGATGACGATGAGAAGTTGCTTCAAGACTGGAGCGAGAAGATGAAAGTGGTCCAGTCTAAAATGAACGTCGTGATTGAAGACTGCATCAACAGCTTTCCGACGCAGGCCGAGCTGGACGCCAAACGCATAGCCAGAGACCAAAGCGACAAAAGCAACCAGCAGCTGGCTGACATGCTGGTAGAGCACCTGAAAAAGAAATACGACTGGGTGTGCTGGTCAGTCCGCATTTTTAACTCGCCCACAGGCCTGTTCACCAGCAAGAAAGACTTCCAGGGTTTGACAGGAAAGAGTCGATTTCAGGTGCCCACGTCAGATGACAAGCTAAACGTTGTGGTCTCCTACAGCGCCTCGCCTGAACCTGTCGATAAAGCCCGGATACAGAGCCTGGTTATGGAGCAGAAGAAGCTCATGATGACGCCGATGGCTGAACTGCTTTTTGAGACTATTCCTCTCTGTGTGGTCCACACAGTGAAGACCTCGTGCAAAGATTTGGGCTTCTCCAGCAGCTTCTCTGATGAGCTGCACTACTTTGAAGAGTTCAAGAACTTCTACGTCTTTCTTCATTCTGCTTAAAGAAGGCAGGGAAATAGAAATACTTTGATTAACAGCTAAACAGATGCTGTAGGATGTTCACACCATGATATTCCATTAAACCACTAGAATTAGTGTTTAACCTCTCTAAGGTTGTCTTTTAATGACCAAAATGTACTCTACATCTTTTTTCCTAGCATTGCCTTTATCTGTGCCTGTTTTAAAGTTATAAATGAACACTTTTAATATATCGAATTTGTTTTAAATATCAAACTTTGTGTTTTTAATTCCTTTGTTAGTGTATACTGGGTGATGGTAGCCTCTCATTTAGTCTCAGATAACACACCAGCAGACCGTCCAGTTCCTTGAATGTATGCACAATGTTTGCACTATGTGTTTAAAAGTTATGAACACTTTGAGGAAGAACTAATTTCTCATTTTGACAAAGTTCACCTTGTTTATAGCTTTACATATTTTGACAAAAATACTTCTAGGTATCTAGATAGTCTCTTTAGAAAACCTAAATTCTTTTTTTGTTTTCTTTTTTAAATAGTTTTTAACAATGTACAACGCAAGGAGCAGAAACAAAGCAACAAGAATGGAAAAGAACAAAAAGGTTGGGCTAATAGAAGCAAAGCATAGGAAAAAGTGAAGCCATGTTACAGGAAGAACTTTTGCTTGTCTGAAATAATCAATAATAAGACTGATTCCGAAGTCTGAATGTAGTTTTCTGCTAATTTTGAACGTGTAAAAACAAACGTATGTTGGTAAGGTCTCATTCAGTGGGAAGTTCTTGGCCATAGGTGAACTCTTATGAGTCTGGTGAGGTTGCTCTACAATTAATTTCACTGTACTCAAGATTTTGACAAAAAAAAATTAAACAAATAAATTACAATGCATTCTGTCTGAGCACCGAATCAACATCCACAGAGTACTCTGTTGTTCAAAACTGTGGGATCAGGACAATTAAAAAAAAAAAAAAAAAAAAAATTAATACTTTACTTAGCAAGAATGTATTAAATTGTTCAAAAGTGATAGTAAAGACTTTTATAATGTTGCAAAAGATTTCTATTTCAAATAAATGCTGTTATTTTTAAACTTCTATTCGTCAAAGAATCAGGGAAAAAAAAAGTTTAAAAAGCACAACCAGAATCAGAAATGTTTCTTAAGCACCAAATCAGCTAATTAGAATGATATTCTGAAGAATCATGTCACTAAAAATTCAGCTTTGCCATTACAGGAAATCAAATGAATTAATTACAATCTATTCAAAGATTAAAAAAAGATCAAAAAATCTTACAGATGCCAAATTTTGAATAGTAGTGTTTGTTTGAATGATAAATAGCAATACCAAAACAGCAATAACAGTCTAATAAAATGCCTTCAAAGCATCAAAGTCAAATCAAAATGGACCATATTTACTTAATGAATGATTCCAAATGAAACTATCGAAGTAAAATGGCTCATGTGTTTATTTTAGTGTCTACAAAATCAAAAAACAAACTGCATTTGGTTGAGAGCAAACTTATTGCTGACATGATGTAGGATACAATCTACATTTTTTCTTCTGATATTGTTTAATAAACAAACAATCCAGTCAATCTAACATTTTGTTGTATTTGTGTCTTCTGTTAAACATCCTCACTGTTCAAGCTTTCATGGTAGAGATACCGAATCCCCCCACCGCCACATTATTGGATTTGGACACTTCAAAGATTCTGTTACACGCTGTTTCTAATCAAATCTGATAACGTGAGCTCTCACGGATAGTGAAAACATTTCCATACGTATATCTGTTGTGCACTTATAGTCTTTTGAAGCCAGCACTGTACTGATGTACTCAAACATTATGCTCAGGTTTTGTTTAAAGTGAATGTCTTCCTTGCATATATTGAACTTTCAGCCATCTTTACACTGTACAGTAACTGTTGATTCTCATGTGCAATGGACTAATAATGTGAAACGATGTGGCATTTCATTTACACAGAGCAAAGGCTGAAATGCAAGCTTGCTGAAAATGTCAGCACTATTCTTACTATTATTATGTATATTATATATTTATATATAATTACATATATTACTATTCTTCAGCACTGTCTTACAAGCATATTTCCCTCATAAAATGATGAAATGACGATGTTGTTATGGGGCAAATTATGATTAATAATACTTCAATTTGACCAAATTGTGGGAATCTTCTTTTAGACATCCAGCTTGTCGTTGCTGGACAGCTGTGATGCTGTACGTCCACCTTTCTACTTTTGCTGGGTGTAGGAATAGATTTACTGTGAAACACCCATCAAACCCTGTAATTATGCAGAGGAGCCACAAACGGATCTATTATTATCCCAGGATTTGTCCCACCCTATGACAGTGGTCAAAAACAAACCTAGAATAGAAAACAAAAATGCCAATGCTTTATATTTAAAGCAAAGACAATATTATAACTGAACAAATTCATATGAAAACACTGCATTTGATGTATAGAAAGAGGTCAAGACCAGATCCTTTAAGACCCAAACCAATATCAACCACCTTCTTGAGGTCTGGTTTTTGTATTAAAGAATTGCATGGAAAGACAGTACTTCCCGTTATAAACAGGCTCTAAAAGCAGCCGAGGCCGAGAATCTCTGCAAACTCATAGAAAATAACCAAAACATTCTAAGGCTCTTGTTAAGTACAGTGGCTAGATTAACAAATACGCAGACATCACCAGAACAAAATACTGTAGTAATGACTTTATGAATTTGTTCACTGAGAAAATCGAAAGCATCAGGAATACAATTGTAAATGTACCATTTTATGATTCAGCCTCAATTATTGACCCTCAAGAAAAGTTCCAGTGCTTTACAACTATCGGTCAGGAAGAGCTAAATAAATTTATCACCGCATCTAAACCAACATGTTAATAAGATCCAATATCCACTACACTCCTGAAAGAGTTGTTACCTGTTGCAGGAGAACCTCTTCTCAACATTATTAACTCATCTTGATCTCTAGGTCATGTCCCAAGACATGTCAAGCTGGCAGTTCTTAAGCCTCACATTAAGAAACCACAATTAGATCCAAATGTATTAGCAAATTACAGATCCATTTCAAATCTTCCTTTTATGTCTAAAATACTGGAAAAGTCTAAAGTTGTCAATTGTGCTCCTATGAAAAATTTCAGTCAGGATTCAGGCCTCATTAAAATTAAAATTACAATTGACTTCTCACTTCTGACCAAAGCTGTATCTCAATACTTGATCTCAGTGCGTTCGACACAATAGATCGTAAAATACTCTTGGATCGACTACAATATTCCATTGGTATTCAAGGACAGGCATTAAGGTGGTTTAGATCATACCTATCCGGCCGTTACCATTTTATATATTTGAATTGGGAAAAATCAAAGATAACATCAGTAAATAATGGAGTGCCACAAGGATCTGTGTTAGGCCTTCTGCTATTTTCAGAAACATCACTATGCTGCAGAATATGTTATTTGTTTCTGATGCAGAAAAGTTTGTTCATGCATTCATGACCTCTAGACTAGATTACTGTAATGCATTATCAGCTGGTTGTCCTGCATCCTCAATAAACAAGCTACAGTTAGTCCAAAATGCAGCTGCTAGAGTTCTAAGAAAATATGATCATATAACTCCAATTTTTCCATCTCTACATTGGTGACCTATTAAGTTCCATATCAGTTATAAAGTACTGCTACTGATCTATAAGGTCCTAAATGGTTTAGCTCCTGTGTATTTGGCCAATCTTCTATCACCATTCAATATATATATAAGTATATATATATATATATATATATATATATATATATTATATCTAAGCTCTCCCGCTAAAGGAGGGAGAGCGTTTTTTCTTATAAACTCTGGAATAGCCTTCCTGATGATAATTTTCAGAACTCAGACTCACTCACCCAGTTTAAATCTAGATTTAATATGCATCTCTTTACATTCACATAATGCATCTCGTATCCTTGTACTCGTTTTATCAGATCAAATGCACATGACTATCTTTGGTTAATGTTACGAACAGCAGCTACTCTAATTATTTTCCATTTGCTTTTCTGTTTTATCCCGGGATGCCCATCCCGAGGTGACTAGAGAGTACATGAGCTCCAGCCTCTGATGAAGACTTCAGATGCCTCAATACCTGTGAAGAGATGAGAACCCCTGCGAGGACTTTAGATGACGCAAACACTCAATCAACATGTACCATTTCAAATTTTGCTATATCTTAATCATTGATAACATGTATTCATTACTTCCATGAGCTCATTGTTTCTATGTTGAGCTCATAAAATTAATACATTGTAGGCTAACGGCATGATTTGTATGTATTTCTGAAATTACATAATTCGGACACTGTCACTTCTGACAACAGAATACTCTAAATTATAATGTTGACATACTTTTTCTGTAAAGCTGCTTTGAAACGATATATTGTGAAAAGTGCAATACATATATATGTGAATTGAATTGAACTTGACAGCTTGTACCACAGACAAAAGCTATGAAGACACTTTCAAAATCAATAAATAGCCTACAGCACATTTCCTTCACCAACAAACTGATGGTTTGGAGAGGAAATAAAGTGCAACTGAAGACACACCAACAAACACTTGCAAATGCTTGTCAGAAATAAGTGGCATACATAATTTAGACTGAGAGACATTCTCATTCTATAGTGCAATTATTTCTATAGTGCAGTCTATTTTAATAGGATTAAACTAAAGACTGCACTTTTTCGTACTGAATGAACTTATAATCAACTTTATAATTCTCTTACCTTGTTCAACATGAGCTCATGTGCATGGGGTTTCCTTCATTGTGAAAAATACATGGGATGCTACTTTAAAATCTGGCAAATACCTTTTGTTCTGGGACAATATGATACTTTAAAACGCTGTCTACATTGGTAGATCAGAAGCTGTTATAACAGAGTTACAGTTTTGTAAATTGTGGAAAAATGATGACATTTAACATTTTTATAGACCGATATTGAAGTTATGAATCGGCCAATAAAAATATTTCACGTTTTTAAGACAATGAACAAATATAGCCAAATATAGGCTACTGAATAATTTTTATTTTACTATTAATTTACTTTAAAATTATTATTAAAATACACAGTATTTTACTGAATTCTGTAAGGTCACTGTAAAAATTACAGTAACTGGCTGTCAACCCTGCTGCCAGTATTTTACAATAAAATTAACAGTTATTTTTACTTACAGTGTATGATGCCTTAAAATGCTGTCTACTTTGGTAGCTCATAAGATTTTAGGACAGAGTAACAGTTTTGTACATCTTTCTGTTTATTCAAAATGAATTTGAGTAGTTCCCCATGGTTAAAAATAGGTGACATCTAATTTTTTTCCCTTCAACTTCCTTTCCTCCTCAGCTAAAGGATATGTGGGATCTCAGAGGGACTTTTGGCTCATTGGTTTATTTCTGTGTAGTCTTGCATCATTATGGAGGCTTAGTAAGGGTGACTTGCTTGTTTTCAGGCTTTACTGCAATTCCATTCCAATTGGCAAGGGCCCTCAATATGACCGCAACAGAACGGCAACAGTATAAAAAGTTATGTTTGGGGTTTTTTTTAGTCAATTAAGTGAAGTAATATGGAATCTGTCATTCTTAAATGAAAATTTACCTATTAGTAGAGTTCTTTCCTCTAGAAATGTGCCCAACCAATCACAGAGAAAGTGTCTGACTGCACTCCGCTCAAACTCAGGAGAAGCATGAACTTAGTATCCTGGTAAATAGCTAAAGAGATTCTTTTAATCAGACCAAAATGACTTTTCCATGAATATGATTTGGCCACAGTGCCTCACATTGAGTCCGGCCCCATCAGGTGACCTCAGGAACGCAGAAAAACATCACGTGCGTCAGGACGGTTTCGCGTGAGATGCAAAAATACATTGTGCAGCCATTTATCGTCTCAATGTTACCTTAGTTCTGTCTTAATGCAGTTTCCATTGAAATAATTTCATTTTGGACCAATTTCACCCTGAAAAAAGATCCAATAAATGTTTATTAGGTGAGTGGCTCCAATAGCACACAGGCTCACCCAACAGGATTGGATGCAGATATGGAAAATCCTCAAGATGCTGAGGTTCTTCCCGGCCTAATAAACTGAATATAGAAAGGATAAATGTCTACAAAGAGCATAAACTACAGTTCCTTTGTAACTTTTGAAACCTGTCTATAATTGCTGTCTTACCAAGTACTGATGTATGAAACCAATAACAGATGCTGATTCTGATTAACCGAAAGGAAAATGGCTTGTGAAATAAGCAAGCACACACACAAAAAAAGTTTCTGGATTCAAGCCTTCAACAGCTTAAAATCCATCTGGAATACAAATAAAATCACAAATCCAATAGAGATTATGTAAATCATCACATAATTACAAAAATGTAGAAGCATCAGACAGCTGTAAATGAACTGAACAAGAAGTCAGAGCAAGAAGAAATGCATTTCAATCTTGACAACTCTCTGAAGATTTTTAGCATGGCAATGGATATGAAAATGATAATTTATTTGGCCTTGGCGGAATAGATCTGCTACTGTGCTGCTGTTGTGGATTATTGCTGCTCCAGAGCAAGTACAGGAATTGCTACTGCCAGTACATATGCTGAAACGCTGCTGTGCGCATGTAAGACATACTACTGCTGCACAAAAAGCATATATATAAATTATCCATAGCAGATCTATACAGGTGGAGCTGGGGAAGGAGAAGGGCGCAACAAACTGCTATTGTAAATGATAACCAGCCATTTCAATGTTGAGCAGGAAACTCATTGGCTGGCAGATGCGACATGAACCAATCAGCTAGTGCAGAGTAGTTAATAGCATGAATATCATCAGTTTGCGTAAGGGAACCATAATTCTGCGCCATCTAGAGTTTCATGACAGAACTTGGCATTTTGTGTGCATATGAAAACACTCCATTCTAAAGCTCAGACTCTTGCTGATGATTTCAGATGCTTTTAATTAGTGAATCTTCTGCAAGGAACAAAAATAGCAGCCGGTGATTCAGCACCGCTGTGATAAACAGACATACCTGTGGTAGGAAATCTAAGAAAAGCTGCTTTGATACTTTTGTTCGTGGTTGAGACATCTGACATCCCAGTGACAGAAACTAATACAAGAGGAAGCAAAAGGAACTGTTTTCCTATAGTACATAGCGGGACTAGATATATTTTCATGCCTCTTGTATCATTTCACAGTCTTCTCACAAGAAATCATTTCAACGCAGTTCAATATTATTTGTCTTTATTTAGTAACAAGTCTTATAACAAGAACAGTCAGACAATTATTATAGCAAAAGAATTGATTCGATTTTGGCAATCAATTGCTACACAGACACATTGGGTGTCCATTTTTTTGTTGTTTTTGGTGCTATATAGAATAAGGTGCTCATAATAAGTAGGTGTTGAGATTATAAAAAGGACAGACAATAATAGCAAAAACAAATGTGTACATTTAGTTTTTGGTGCTACATAGAATAAGGTGCTCATGATAAGTATAAATCAAACTTACAAGAATTAATTTGCTTTTGGCATATTAACCTTGTCAATGTCAGCAAATGCTTATACATTTACACACCATAAAACAGATCTTACATGTTGTGAAATAGGCTTTTAAATTTCGATATTTATTTAGGGTTTCGAGTGCTTATGAGGAAAGTGTTCATGGTGAAAGTTCTAACTTTTGATAACATTTAGCTTCTTTATAGTAGCCTATGTACCATCAACGGAAATGATTTGCATGACACTTCAGCGCATTCCCACCACCTGCTGGCGGAATCGTGTAAATAGCTACAGAAAGCTTAATTCAGGTCAAATCATTGCGGTTTTGAATGTTTTGTATTTTTGCATAAGTAAAAGGGTCTTGATTGCAAAATCCTCAAATTAGAAATGATTGAGACATAATATTTTTTTCACTACAGTCAGACTCAATACTATCAAGGTAGATTTTCATAGAAAAGTTGAACCGTGCTTAGGACAGAACCACTTCTCTTAAAAGTCAGATTGGGGTGAAACCCCTGCAACGTCTAAGGTCAGTTCTGGAAAGTTTTGAAAGGTGACAAAGTAAACTGTAAAATATTATTTTATAATGTAAATATATATAAAAAGGGGTGATGCCAAAATTCTCAAGTCATTCATTTCAAAAAGCATCCCTTACTTTCAAGAAGTAACTAAACGTGTAAGGAAAGCACTTTAGAAGAAGCAACACGTGTCAAGGTATAATCTGCTTTAAATCATCTCAGTACTGTTCTGAGAGGCGGTGTATATGCTTTGCATGTTCTCTCTCTAACATGCAGGAACAGCAATGGCGTCTTCCAGGAGCGGCTTGTAAAGTTCTGGATCCTACAAAACCACAAACAAACATGAACACACAGAGCGGCTCTGTCATGATCACAGTGGATTGTGATTGTATGATGTGATTGTGCTGATGATACAGTACCTTTGCATCTTCATCCTTCTTGCACAAAGCTTTCCCGGTCAAAACACAGAAAGTGATCGTCACACAGAGCTGAAGGACCGAGAACACTATCATCATGATATCTATTCCTCCGACGATCATCTAGAGGTGGGTAAAGATCAGTGTCACTTGAGGAAAGAAATAGTCAATAAGGTCTATAAGAAATGCAGTCAAAACACCAGCTCTAGTCCAACTTGAAATAGAATTCATTCAACAACCCTCACTGTTTCTGGTCCAAAGTAATATGATTGAATTGTAAATATAATCCTATCGCTATATATATTTTTAAATATAATCTCACTTTAAGTATAACTAATAACTTTTTCAAAAGATTAATTAATTACTTTAGTAGCTCATCAAATTACAGGCTTCCCCAAAACTGGAATTTCCATAAATAAAAAGCAAATATAACAATAATTACCCTAGCGAGATATTTGTATTCCTCGCACATCTCCGTTCTGCGTGTGTCCGCAGGGGAAGAAGTACTGTAAGACGAATAATACTCGGTGTTGCAGTACAGCCTAGTTCCCATTGCCAGGTCCACTGAATACAGAACAACAGCTGTGACAGCCAGTGCGCCACTGACGACGTTCAGAGTCATTGCGATAACCAGCTGTAAAACACAAAATGATGCTCATTAGAATTTTTCGAAACCAGAACGGCCCAAAAAAACACGGATAAAATGAATGAAATGACTTTGATTGACACTTGCCAGAAAAGGACTGGGAAACTTCGCTCCAAGAATAGTCACGATTCCAACTACAAGGACCTAAAATGCAAACAAATAAAAAGTGCAGTGCATCCAAACATAGATGGAAATTAGGTTTAGTGACCGACTGGATCTATGAATCAATAACGCATAAATAAAAGAAAATGCCATTTTTAACAATGCCTTGAATATGTTTTCAATTACAATAAAAATGAATTTTGTGTGAATAAAAACATCTTATTAAAAAAGCTGCAGTCCGCAACTGGCACTGTTACCGGTAACTGATACCGGATGGTTTCCACGGGAAATTCGAGCATCATTAAATCACATCTATTTACATAAAGAACGAGTCCCAGCTAGTAGGCAAGATCAGCGGGTAGTCGTGGCCTAATATTGAGGGAGTCGGGCTTGTAACCTGAAGGTTGCTGGTTCGATTCCCACGTCGGCAGGAATTGAAGGAGGAGATTGTGAATGAACAGCACCTTTGATACCATGACTAAAGTGCCCTTGAGCAAGGCATGAAACCCCTAATTGCCTCACTTGTAAGTCGCTTCGGATAAAAGCATCTGCTAAATGACTAAATGTAAATATCACATGTGAGGATGCCGCAGGCGACGGATCGTTTTCTCACAGCAGCTGTTATAATTAAACCGATCATTTTCGTGGTGTATGGTATGACAAATGAACATTAGAATCCCACTTATTTGCATTGCATATATTATTAATGGCAGCCAGGAAGATAATAACTGTAAACTGGATGAAGGTGCACGAGCCAACTGTGACAGACTGGACGCAAAGACTGAAACAGATATACATATTTGAGAAAATGACTGCGGACTTGAAAGTAAAATCTGACTTTTTTCGACAGAAGTGGGCACTTATTGAGACGTATTTGCACGAGGGAGGTGGTTCTGGCACGTATTGATGTATGAACCATGCAGGTGATGTGTTAAAGGTGATTCGCTGAATTGCTGTCTGTTTTTTTTTATTTTTTTTATTTGCTATTATTATTATTTTTGTTATCCCTTGGTGTTTATTTGTTCATATATTTGTCAAGTACAAAGTTGTATTCTGTTCAGTAAAAAAAAAAAAGTTTAATAAAAGACAGTTAAAAAAAAAAATTAACGTTAGAGATTAGACTTTACAGAAATTGAAATGTACAGGTAACTCTAATACACAGTAAATACATAGGTCACGTAATGCTGATGTTGTGAATATTAACAATTTGAGAACAAAGTATAACAATAATTTGCACGGTTTGATGTGATATGAGCCAAGAGATTGTTAGATTTGATCACACGCCACGTCTTACAGTCACCAGGAATTTATGTAAATGTATGGTTACCGCTAATTGGCTAAACCCAATTGTCCTTTCACCAATGAGAAACCGTTCGGCACGCCCATTACCCATACTAGCTTAAAGATGATGATTCCGCAAATAACTGCAATTGCAGGTTTCAAACAGAGATGGCGACAAAGAGGTAAAACTTACGGACTGCAGCTTTTAGTATTAAAAAATATTAAACTTAAATAATCTCAATAATATCAAGTTATTGTTTTCAATAATTGTTTACGTGTATTTGAGGGGAAAATTGAAAATTTGTAAGGACAGTATTTTAGACATTCTTAATTAAATCAAATGTTTTTTAAAAACACATGACAAATCTGAACTAAAATGAATATAAAAAAATACAATTCATGCATTTTAAAATGGATGTCTCCTTTTCATCACCTCAAACATAATGTATGACAAAGTCATTTATTTTAATAACTTTACTGCACATGAAATGAAACATAGGAATGAACAAAATAATTCTTACCACACCACCGATCCAAAACCCAGCACTATCATCTACAATGACGGTCCATATCCGAACGCTTTGAAGTAAAATCCCAAACGCAATATTGATGACTCCAACTATTATCTGCACAGTCTACGGAATAAAAAGTAAACAATTTTAAAAACTATTTCGCATGCAAATGTCTTGAAATGACAATATTAATATTTATAATATAGTTTATTATTGTTTAATTCACCCCAAGAGCTGTGTGGACGTTCATGGGCTTTCCTTTCATATCCTGAGATACAGAACACACTGGACTGTAGCACAGAGAAGCCAGAATCTGACACAGTACGGGCCATTTGCTCTTTGGGTTAGAGTTGACGGTGATAACGGTCATACCCTCACCCTGAGACACTGTCAGAGACATGATGAAGACGGAGGTGATGGACTTCAACCTTCCCAGAGGAGAGAGAAACCAAACTTTTGTAAAGACAAGCAAATTATCATTCTTAGTGCATCATATTTGGTATCAATTCAAATCAAGCGTTAGAGGAGAAACCAATGAAGCTTGTTCACCCAAAAAGCACCTTAAAGTTTTGACACTGATGCACAGGACAAAAAGATGCAGTTCCCTTAACAAAGGATGACAAATCGGGGCATGTTGTCACAATATGTCGTTTAAGGATATAGTGTCATAATGTTCTTTATTGTTGACACTTTTTTGAGAACATATCTGTTTAACTGTTTACTCACCCACAAGTTGTTCCAAACCTGTGTGAGTTTCTTCTGTTGAACACCAAAGAATGTATTTTGAAGAACATGGGTAACCAAACGGCTGATGGTCCCCGTTGACTTCCATAGTATGGAAAAAAATATATATATCCAAGTCAATGGGATGCATCAACTGTTTGGTTCCTGGCATTCTTCAAAATATCTTCTTTAAAAGTCATGCAGGTTTGGAGCAACTTAAGGTCGAGTAACTAAATTGTGAAAATTTTTTGGGATGTACTGTCCCTTTAAAATTTAAACAGGAAAACAGTTATGATAAACAAAACTGAAAATGTACAACATAATTTTCAATTGATAAACTGTATTCCGTTATAAAATAAAAAGTACATGGGAGAACCTGCAAGACAAAAAAAAAAAAGTATTAATATAACGTTAACCGGACTTTTGAATCAAAATGTGCTAATTTCCACTAATCTGAAAGGAAATCACAGTCAAGGACATTTTGAAAATTTTGGTTCTCCTTCACACATACATTCTAGAATATATTTGATTACTGTCACGGCTGTAGTTTGTTTATCGACCACGAACTGCGTGCGAACATCTACTTCCAGCGTGACGCAGAATTTATATTTTTTTCTGTATCATTTCAGCGAGCTTTTAAGAAACAACTCACACTTACCCTGTGACTAACTGTCCAAAGTGCAGTAACTAGATTTAATGAAAATGTCGAAACTTTGTGAAATTTACCTAGGAGGAGATCGACTGCATAAATGAACTCTTCAAAGCTACAACAGGCCAGAAGCAAGGCTATCGGTGAATCGTTCTTTTGAGTCGGGTGTTTTGAATCAATCAATGAATCTTTTGAACCAGTACGCAAAATGTACGCCTCAATATGCATTCTATTCATCTAATAGTATGTGACGTTATTAATATTCAATACTATTTAGGGTGGATAGTATGCAAATTGTGATGTAGTGATAGTGTACAGCCAAAGAATCAAACTGAATCTATTCGAGCGGTTCCCACAACAGTTACTGCCTGAACCGTTAGTCTTCCAAATTAGTCAAGAGTCGTTTATTACATTTTATTTTAACACAAGAGCAAAAATATTTTCATCCAATAGATGTACATTAATTTTAGCATTGTTTAATGTGAATACAAAGTACATTTAGGGTCAGACGGACGCAATAATATTGGCTGTCATGGACCATGTGATGATACGATGACGCAAATGAATCATTGAAACAATTTTATGAATCGGTTCTTTTAGACGAACAGTTCGAAATGAAGGAGTCAAGTTCAGAAAAAGCCTCGTTTTTCCGTCAAAGGCGGAGCTGTTTTCCTGGCAGTGATGTTAAACAGAAATGCTCTTGCTTTACTGTCGGTGATAATAAAAAAAATGTCATATATGAATTTATGACCCTTTAGTTCGAGCTTCAGGGTGGAAGCCTTGAAACTTTCACTGATTAGCCTACATATTATCAAAGATTTATCTGATGGCACTTTCGACTTGGTGGTGAAATTACGCAATTATATGTAAATATTATAGTCCTTTGATTTGTATTGGCTCTTATCTTAATTTAAATTGAAGACAGATGAAGTTCATTGATTTACATGTCACTAAAAAAAAAAACCCATGAGAAATAGTAACAAATAAAACAGATGTTCCCGAGATATTATCATTATCTAAAACATTTCAATCGAAGAAGATAATAAAACATTAATATTAGATTTAAAAATTTAAAATGTTGCCTTGACAACTAACTGAAAAAAGGTTTAAGTTGAAGCACTAAAATTAGCCTAACTAAATAAAAACTAAATCTAAAACGGAAATCAAAGTTAATTCAAAATATCAATAAGAATTAGTATTTATTATCTATAAATAGTAAGAATAAATAAAATTAGACTGGGAGCATGTCTAGTTTGTTCAACAGAGCATCATGCATTGCAGCTTGAAAACATTATGAGGTAATTATTATTAAAAAAATGATTATTGCTTCGCATTAACCGGCTTAATTTATGCTGCTGTTGTTGTTGTCACTGTTATTTAGCTGTCATATGTTTTAGAGTTCATATTTTACTGAATATATGTTATTTTCAATGCAGCTTTTGCTAATTATCTGCCCGGTGTGAAGTATGTCTTTAGTTTCAAGATGCAAATGATGTTCATGTTGTGTAGTTAACTTTGGAAATCAAGCATGGAGATGAAAAAACAAGGATTGTAGCTGCTTACATTGCTAAACATTCTTTGGTTGTCTTGATGAGAAGTTTTAAGTGCAAAAGACTACATGTACTCATTAGATGAACAAAAGCTTTTAAGTTGACAATAACTGAAGAGAATTAGTTCAGTTAACTTAAAAAGTTGAGTGTGATAGGTTGCCTTATTTTTCAAGTTGACTCAACTTGTTTTAAGTTCAAAAGATTACCTGTACTCATTAGATGAACAAAAGCTTTTAAGTTGATTTTAACTGGAGCGAATTAGTTCAGTTAACTTAAAAAGTTGAGTGTGATAGGTTGCCTTATTTTTCAAGTTGACTCAACTTGTGTTAAGTTCAAAAGATTACCTGGTACTCATTAGATGAACAAAAGCTTTTAAGTTGACAGTAACTGAAGAGAATTAGTTCAGTTAACTTAAAAAGTTGAGTGTGATAGGTTGCCTTATTTTTCAAGTTGACTCAACTTGTTTTAAGTTCAAAAGATTACCTGGTACTCATTAGATGAACAAAAGCTTTTAAGTTGACAGTAACTGAAGAGAATTAGTTGAGTTAACTTAAAAAGTTAAGTGCGATAGGTTGCCTTATTTTTTTCAAGTTGGCTCAACTTGTTTTAAGTTCAAAAGATACCTAGTGCTCATTAGATGAACAAAAGCTTTTAAGTTGACAGTAACTGAAGAGAATTAGTTGAGTTAACTTAAAAAGTTGAGTGCGATAGGTTGCCTTATTTTTTTCAAGTTGGCTCAACTTGTTTTAAGTTCAAAAGATTACCTGGTACTCATTAGATGAACACAAGCTTTTAAGTTGACAGTAACTGGAGAGAATTAGTTCAGTTAACTTAAAAAAGGCGAATGCGATAAGTTGCCTTATTTTTTTTAAGTTAGCTCAACATTATATTTTTTACAGTGTATCTACTAAATGTCATTGAAATCGATATTGAGAAACAATAGTCCAACTGTATTACAATACCAGCCTTTTTATCTTATATGTTTGTTCAAGGCATAATAATAAAAAAGAATTGACCATTCTGAATTGCATGCATGCAAAAATGAAGACAATCACCCACTACACAGAAATGTCGTTGGACATGGTCAGATAACATTCAGTTTTGTTCTTTTATCGGCATTTGGTGAATCTCCAGAAGATGTCCTCTGCACTTCAAATCACCAAAAAGTGATATCCTGAATCAAAAACTAGTGGTTCCATCCACTAGTGACAGTGTTGTTAAACATAAATGTTCTTGCTAAAATAGTACTCAAGTGTTCTATAGTCCAAAAACCATTAATGATAACACACACACACACACCCACACACACACACACACACACATATATATATATATAGTAAATGTTCTACAAATAGGACAATTTAAAAGATATAAAAAAAAGTGTATCCACAAAGAAAGAAAAATTATAAAAAAAAGTAATTAATGCCAAAGTCATTATGCACAAAAATGTCACAGAAAGTCATGTATTTCAAAAAGCAGCCCTTTTTAAAATTAGCAAAAATATCTGTGAAGAGTCAAATATCTAACTTCACTTCTATGGTGTTGCAGATGGCAGCACTTTCCCTTTCTAAAAGAAAAAAAACATGTTCAACTAAAAATACGTGTTTAAGTGTTAATCTGGTCATGCACACCGGCACTGGCGTCTTCCAGGAGCGGCTTGTGAAGTTCTGGATCCTGCACCGGCTGCAGAACCACAAACATGAACACACAGAGCGGCTCTGAGAATCTGTCATGATCACAGTGGATTGTGATTGTGGTGATGATACAGTACCTTTGCATCTTCATCCTTCTTGTTCAAAGCTTTCCCAATCAAAACACAGAAACTGATCGTCACGCAGATCTGAATGACTGACAACATCATCTAGAAGAGGGTAAAGATCAGTGTATTATCTTATAAAAATACAATAATAATAAAATATTTAATAAGTTAAACACACACACACACACAGATATTCTGTAAACAAAATATCAAGAAAAAACTACTGTATACATTTGCATTAAATAAAAAATTACAGTAAAGATATCTGTCATGTTTCTTATCGGATTCTACCAGTCAGGTTATTTAGATATCCAGGTAACAATTTATTCTATGTGTATATACACTGTATACAGTAAAGATTTCTTGTTGATACAGCAATATTTTTTTACACCATCTGAAAATATATAAATAAATAAAATTACCCGATTGAGATCCCTGTAGTACAAACAGGTCTCAAAGCTAGTCTTCCCTTCTTGACCATGCTTTGCAAAGTCATTATGAAATGAATAATGATAATAATAACTGTCAACTTGGTTTAAACTGTTTCCCATTGCCAGTTCTGCTGAAAACAGCACAACGGCTGTGATAGCCAGTGCAGCGCTGACGACGTTCAGAATCACAAGAATTACAAGCTGTAAAACACAAACGATAGAAATGGATGAAAAAAAAGGAAAAATCAGAAATGGCCAAAAACTCTTGATTCACACTTACCAGCCTAGGACTGGGAAACCTGACTGCAAGAACAGACATGATTCCAACGACAAGAAACTGAAAGGCGAAACAAACAAATAAACATTGGTCCAATTAAAACATGCTTGATTTGACTTTATTCTAAAGACAGGGAATTTTTAACTTCATTCTAGTATGAAAACAAATACAAAAATAAAGAAATAAATGTAGGGCATTCTGAAAGCCACATGCTATTAACCAAGATCAATGTCATTTATAATTTACTTTTTGAATGAACTCATTCAGAAACAAAATGGATCAGAATGAGAAATAAGTCTCACCACACCACCAATCCAAAATGAAGAGACAAAGCCAAAACAGCCCGCTGTGATGTTCATGACGCCGACTACTATCTGTGGAATCTATCAAATAAGAGAACAATACCTGTACCAGTTTTACACATGACAAAACACCCAGTATGAACCGTTTTGTAAATCTGATAATATCAAAAATATCTAACTCACTCCAAGTGCTGTGTGGGTGTCTTTCAGAATATCTTTCATATCCTAAAAAAAATACAGAATGCATTGGACTGTAGCATTTGCTCTTTGGGTTTAAGGTGACGGTAATAATATCATCATCCGCTCACCTGAGACACTGTAAGAGTCATCTTACAGCTGTGACCAAATGGAGATGAATCACTTCTAGATTCAGAAGTTGTGTCCTCCACCAACTGCAAAACCACAAACAAACATGAACACACAAAGCAGCTTGAAACGGTCAAGATCACAGTGTAGAAATGATATAAAGATAACTATGACCGCACAGCGTCCACACCAACAGATTATAACGTTCTGTTTATTATAAGCGTGTGCTGTGATAATGTCTCCTGCTGCTCCTCAAGCTCTTTAAAGAAGACGTATTATGTTTTTTTTTTTTTTTTTTTACATTTTCAACTTTCTTTAGTGTGTAATGTTGCTGTTTGAGCATGAAAAGTCTGTAAAGTTACAAAGCACAAAGTCCCTCCAAAAGGAGTTATTCTCTATATGAGTGCGCACTGTTTCTGAACTCCCTGAAACGCCTCCTTTGTTGTCTTGAGTTTTCTTCCGGGAATGTGCACGTCACAATATTCATCATTTTAATAATTCCTGCCCAAGGCATACACAAAATACGGGGGTGAGGCCTGTTTGAGTTGAGTTAGTCTAGTGTTGTCGCCAATAAAATACCTTACTCACCTGTTGAGAAATAAAAACGCCCTCTCTGCATCACTTTTTCAACATTTCAAATCCATCAGTTCTCGCCATCTCTGAAAAGATTCTGGGAATTTTCAAAGATGGAAACATTCCATGGGAATTAATGGGAATATATGGGAATTAAAGGGAACAAAATGGAAATTTGCAAATTGCATCTTAGCCTATAACAGGGAAGTTAAATGTAGTTGAAATCTTGCAGCATAATCTTGGTTAAAACAACCAGATTTAATGCAAATTCAGCTGAATTTCTATCCTGCCTATTCCTCAATCACATGCACACAGCACACTACTTCACAGACATTGAGCGGTGACCCATCATAGTACCAATAAAATGTAACAAAATGTCTTAAAATCAAACATTTCAATTATTCATTTAATATTATTTATTTTATTTTAAAGAGGCTCTCTCTCTCTCTCTCTCTCTCTATATATATATATATATATATATATATATATATATATATATGTAAATATTTTCATATTAATCGCTTTTTTTATTGCCACTGTAATGTAACTTAAAAAATGAGACCTATCTCAACTTCCTAGGTTGTCTATGAAAACCAACGTGATGACGACGAATGATGTTCAGTCAATGTTTTGTCCGAAGCTCGCTCAAGGGACTATGGAGCACTGGCAATAAGTTGCTAGTTGCAGTTCAGGTAACGGCCACCAGTGTCGCTAAAAACAAGGGTTTCTGAATTTTATATGTAGCCCATTTAAATTTAAATTTAAATACAATGCAGTTCAAAAGTTTGGGGGCTATAGAATTTATTTTAAAAAACTTTGAAAGAAAAACATCCTGGAAAAAAATACACAAATCAAATAATTCAGAGCACATTTGTGGTCAGCACAGGTGTAAAACAATAGACATCCTTGTGCACCCCTATGCTCAAACACTATTCTGATGAAAAAGTGATGCGAACAAGCCAAGCGCACACTACAGTACAAGACTGAACCTCAGGTCACGTTAACTGTGTATAACTAGTCTATGACCAAAACAAAAAAGAGCTAATTTCACTTCTTTAGTAATTTAACCAGTGGGTCCCAAGGTCATAAAGTGTATGAAGTCTTCACCTCAGTTTCAGCAGTTACCTACAGCCAAAAGATCCATAAAACTACATGATTATGCTGGGTACAGTTAAAAATGTGTATTGGTTTGCATGCATTTCTGCTTATGACCAAACAAAATATTTATGTTTGTATATGATAAAGTTTGTATAAATTAACCCAAATGTCAAATTAATCCCTTTAATTCTTGTAAATTCACTTTAAGTTTCCAACTTGGAATATTCCCAAAATTTCCCATCCTAATTTCCCATGGAAAGTTTCCGGAAATTTTCCGCCCCTTTGCAACCCTATCTAAAATTGATTCCAAAAAATAGTTTTGCGCCGTGCTGCTGTTGTTGCAGCTGCGGTTTAAGACTTACCCATTCTCATAGAATTAGAACAATTATAAAAATTCCATATTTATGGTCATAGTTATTGTCATTGGTGTGAACAAGCCTTAACTGTGGTTATGATACAGTACCTTTGCACTCCCATCCTTCTTGCACAAAGACTCTACAGTCAAAACACAGAAACTGACAGCGACGCAGAGCTGAAGATTCGCCAACACCATCGCTGTATGAAGTCCTCCGAATGTTACCTAGAGGAAAAGGTCCATTAGCCATTAAAATAAAACCAATTTCTTCAATTCACTAAAAGAAAACCAAATAAAAATATAGTATGAACACCAGCTCTAATCCAGTCTGACAAAAATGTGAATTTAAATATTCATTTCAATAAAACAACATATTAATCATTCCTTAGCAGTGTTGGAGAAAGTTACTTTTAAAAATAATGCATTATATAATATTGTGTTACTCCCTAAAAAGTAACTAATGGCTTTACTTAGTTACTTTTTAGGGAAAGTAATGCATTATGTTAGTTTTTACCTGGGCTTGCTTGTTTGCTTTTTAAAAAAAAGAAAAAAAAAGGGCACATATAAAAGCCCTTTCACGCCAAAAGTGAAATGAACAAGCCTCATGCTGAAGGAAATAGGATGTTCCAGAAGAATAGGATGCAGGAAAAGGAATGAAACACAAATGTGATGTCTATCTAAAGTCCTTTTTGCTTATTGTTATGGTTGAATTGGATAATCGAGAGTCTGCAGCAAAGACATTGATAATAAAGTGAGATTAAATACATAAAGTAGGCTATATTTGTGCAATTTAACATTCAATTAATCCAGGTTTGCATAATATTCTGAGTTTGCATTTTACTGTTTTTATTCATTTTGCAGAATACTGAATGTTTTTCGGCAAGTTAGATGAGTAAATGGTCACATTTAATTTTAGAACTACAATAACCATCATGTTTACCCAGCGCACACAACGTCTCGGCACTTACTCCCAATTTCTCTCAACATGAGGATAGAAAATGTCAGTCAACAAATGGGAAAACATAGCTTGCGTTACTTATTTGAAAAAGTAACTAAAATATTTTGTTGTAATTTTAAAAGCAATGCATTACTTTACTGGTTACTTGAAAAAAGTAATCTGATCATGTAACTTGCGTTACTTGTAAACTTGCGTTAATATATACACCGATAAGCCAAAACATCATGAACACCAGCCTAATATGCTCTTGGTCTTTATGTAATGCCAAATCAGTGAGGCATAGACTCAACAAAACCCCTGAAGAAGTCCTGTATTATTCAACTCATTCAACTTTGAGATTTGTGTTGACATGAGACGTGTTGAGCTATATGTTCTTTTCATTGCAACTTTTGCAAATTATTTGCCAGGGTGAAATGGGTAATCTGTGTGCCTCTGGTTTTAAAAGGCAAATGATGGCTCACCCTATTTAGATTGGTCTGAACACTCTGAGTAATTAATGATAGAATTTTCATTTTTGGGTGAACTAACCCTTTAATATGTGTATTGAAGCCTGTTTCCGTCACTGGAAAAAAAAGAATGAAAAAGATTATTGTGACTTTTTTCACAGATTTGAGAAATATTAAGTCAGAATTGCAAGATATAAAATCAGAATTGTGAGATATAAAGTCAGAATTGTGAGATATAAAGTCAGAATTGTGAGATATAAAGTCAGAATTGTGAGATATAAAATCAGAATTGCGAGATATAAAGTCAGAATTGTGAGATATAAAGTCAGAATTGTGAGATATAAAATCAGAATTATGAGATATAAAGTCAGAATTGTGAGATATAAAGTCAGAATTGCGAGTTATAAAGTCAGAATTTCTTGTTATAACGTCAGAATTGTGAGATATAAAATCAGAATTGTGAGATATAAAGTCAGAATTGCGAGATTTAAAGTCAGAATTGTGAGTTATAAAGTCAGAATTGCGAGATATAAAGTCAGAATTGCGAGATTTAAAGTCAGAATTGCGAGATATAAAGTCAGAATTGTGAGTTATAAAATCAGAATTGCGAGATATAAAGTCAGAATTGCGAGATTTAAAGTCAGAATTGCGAGATATAAAGTCAGAATTGTGAGTTATAAAATCAGAATTGCGAGATATAAAGTCAGAATTGCGAGATTTAAAGTCTGAATTGTGAGATATAAAGCCAGAATTGTGAGATATAAAGTCTGAATTGTGAGATATAAAGTCAGAATTGTGAGTTATAAAGTCAGAATTGCGAGATATAAAGTCTGAATTGTGAGATATAAAGTCAGAATTGTGAGTTATAAAATCAGAATTGCGAGATATAAAGTCAGAATTGCGAGATTTAAAGTCAGAATTGCGAGATATAAAGTCAGAATTGCGAGATATAAAGTCTGAATTGTGAGATATAAAGTCAGAATTGTGAGTTATAAAATCAGAATTGCGAGATATAAAGTCAGAATTGCGAGATATAAAGTCTGAATTGTGAGATATAAAGTCTGAATTGTGAGATATAAAGTCAGAATTGTGAGTTATAAAGTCAGAATTGCGAGATATAAAGTCAGAATTGCGAGATATAAAGTCAGAATTGATGAGATATAAAGTCAGAATTGATGTGATATAAAGTCAGAATTGCAAGTTATAAAGTCAGAATTGCGAGATATAAAGTCAGAATTGTGAGATATAAAGTCAGAATTGTGAGATATAAAGTCAGAATTGATGAGATATAAAGTCAGAATTGATGTGATATAAGTCAGAATTGCAAGTTATAAAGTCAGAATTGCGAGATATAAAGTCAGAATTATGAGATATAAAGTCTGAATTGTGAGATATAAAGTCAGAATTGTGAGTTATAAAGTCAGAATTGCGAGATATAAAGTCAGAATTGCGAGATATAAAGTCAGAATTGATGAGATATAAAGTCAGAATTGTGAGATATAAAGTCAGAATTGATGAGATATAAAGTCAGAATTGATGTGATATAAAGTCAGAATTGCAAGTTATAAAGTCAGAATTGCGAGATATAAAGTCAGAATTGTGAGATATAAAGTCAGAATTGATGAGCTATAAAGTCAGAATTATGAGTTATAAAGTCAGAATTGCGAGATATAAAGTCAGAATTGCGAGATATAAAGTCAGAATTGATGAGATATAAAGTCAGAATTGATGTGATATAAAGTCAGAATTGCAAGTTATAAAGTCAGAATTGCGAGATATAAAGTCAGAATTGCGAGATATAAAGTCAGAATTGTGAGATATAAAGTCAGAATTGCGAGATATAAAGTCAGAATTGCGAGATATAAAGTCAGAATTGTGAGATATAAAGTCAGAATTGATGTGATATAAAGTCAGAATTGCAAGTTATAAAGTCAGAATTGCGAGATATAAAGTCAGAATTGTGAGATATAAAGTCAGAATTGTGAGTTATAAAGTCAGAATTGCGAGATATAAAGTCAGAATTGCGAGATATAAAGTCAGAATTGCGAGATATAAAGTCAGAATTGTGAGATATAAAGTCAGAATTGTGAGTTATAAAGTCAGAATTGCGAGATATAAAGTCAGAATTGCGAGATATAAAGTCAGAATTGCGAGATATAAAGTCAGAATTGTGAGATATAAAGTCAGAATTGTGAGTTATAAAGTCAGAATTGCGAGATATAAAGTCAGAATTGCGAGATATAAAGTCAGAATTGCGAGATATAAAGTCAGAATTGCGAGATATAAAGTCAGAATTGATGAGATATAAAGTCAGAATTGATGTGATATAAAGTCAGAATTGCAAGTTATAAAGTCAGAATTGCGAGATATAAAGTCAGAATTGTGAGATATAAAGTCAGAATTGTGAGTTATAAAGTCAGAATTGCGAGATATAAAGTCAGAATTGTGAGATATAAAGTCAGAATTGATGAGATATAAAGTCAGAATTGATGTGATATAAAGTCAGAATTGCAAGTTATAAAGTCAGAATTGCGAGATATAAAGTCAGAATTGTGAGATATAAAGTCAGAATTGTGAGTTATAAAGTCAGAATTGCGAGATATAAAGTCAGAATTGTGAGATATAAAGTCAGAATTGATGAGATATAAAGTCAGAATTGATGTGATATAAAGTCAGAATTGCAAGTTATAAAGTCAGAATTGCGAGATATAAAGTCAGAATTGCGAGATATAAAGTCAAAATTGCGAGTTATAAAAAAAGTCAGCAGGGCTTCCATATATGTGGCCTTGTTAGGAGATGATCAATGATATTCGCTTCAAATGTGACTGGTCAGAATCTTTTTCCTCATCAGTGTAGTTCCATGAGAAAGTATTCTTTAGCCTTATGTTAGGATGCTTTAAAAATTTACACACACACACACAAGTTTGTTTTGCTATCAAAATGAGGTCATTCCATAGGCGTAATAGTTTTTATACTGTACAAACTGTACATTCTCTCCCCCTAAACTAACTCTACTCCTAAACCTACCCATCACAGAAAACATTCTGCATTTTTATATTTTTAATTCAACACTGTTTAATATGTTTTTACAGCTATTTGAAACATGAGGACTCATGAAATGTCCTCATATTTCACATTTACGTCATAATACCAGTGTAATACCCATGTCATGACACAAATTTGTGTCCTCATAAATCACAAAAACACACACACATTCATTTTACTGCAAGAACTGATTTAGAATCAAAGATCTTACCACACTGCTGGCCCAAGTATAAGTAATATAGAAGAAGACGAAGCCAAAACAGCCCAACACAACATTCATGACTGCAACCATTATCAGCACAATCTATAAAATAAGAGAACAATATCTGCTCCAGTTGATAGACCTCCAGCTTTTAAACTTGATATGCAATATTGAAACATACTTCAGCATCTTAAATCTTTTCATTAAGTCTCTCACTCACCCCAAAAGCTCTCTGGGTGTCTGTCAGCTTCTCTTTCACATCCTGAGGCTCAGAAGAGTCAGGACTGCAGAACAGAGAAGCCAGAATCTGACACAGTACAGGCCATTTGCTGTTTGGGTTCGAGGTGATAATGAGGACCGTCCTTCCCTCGTCCTGGGACACTGTCAGAGACATGTTGCTGTGATGGACCTTTCCCACAAGGTAAAGACACAAGTAAGGCTCATGCACCAGAAAATCACAATGACCCAAATTAAATGTTTCTTATGATAGTTATGTGATATTGTCAATTTGTCAGTGTTTCTCGTAAGTTCCAAATTTCCTTGTTCCATTATTAAGCAAGTCTACTGTACAGTCATGATGTCACGTGTGACGTCATACTGAGCACTTCTTTTCAAGTTCGGCCTAGTTATGAAACATAACATACAAGTTTCGACCGCGTCGAGCCTTTTTCTGCTTTTTTCCGATCCCTAACTTTTCAGTTTAAGAGTGTACTTTGTATTTTTAAAGTTTTCTAAGGGATATGGGTCGTTTTTGTACTTTTGATTGGGGTCTAGCACAATACAACAGCTCAACCAGGCTGAATCATAACTTATAAATCACCATTTCTTAACATAATAATTTGTACGGAACAAACGATAATATATTTGTTTCAATAATATCAGAAGAACACTTAAATGTCTTACAAACAACGTGCATTATACAATGACGAGTGGATTTGTGACCCAAAACTACTCAATTATTTCAAGGTATTAACATTTGTAATGAAGCTTAAACAAGAAATGGAGAATATGGGACTCACTTTTGTGAAATGGACGCACACAGTTATTAATAATTACACAAACACTGCATCGCGACCTCTGGAACAGTCTTGTCGTGGCGAGTGCTGCTGTTTGTCATGCGCACATCACGTGAGCAACTTGCACATCTACCAATGGCCACTAGATGGCGCTTTTGCGCTATATTTTGTAACGTACATTGTTTACAGTAAGTGGACATGGTGAGGGGGAAAAATACATGGGAGGAAAGTAATATTTCAATGCTTTCTGGCGGTTGTAAATTTTAAGAGCCAACAGATGGCGCTATTGTCCATGCTTTCCGGTAAAATAACATCAAGGGAATGTCCTCAGAGCTTCTCGAGGCATAATTTCCCCACCCAAATTCTGTGCTGGGTTTATTTGCGTTATTTACACGGTTTAACCCCACACAACATCTTATTTTCCATAGGAATAAATGGGTATTGTAACTGTAATTGGGTATTCAATTAATATAATGAAATCACGTCTATATAATTAAAGAATATTTATAAAAATCTGGTTTATGTTTAGGTCAAGATAAGATATTTAGAAGACTATTTCTTTTTATATATCCATACAATATTGTCCAAAACAGAGATATATGTGACCCTGGACCACAAAACCAGTCATAAGGATCAATTTATACCCTTATTTATTATATAAAAGCTGGATAAATAAGATGTATGGTTTGTTAGGACAGGACAACATTTGGCCAAGATACAACAATTTGAAAATCTGGATTCTGAGGGTGCAAAAAAAAATTAAAATATCGCCTTCAAAGTTGTCCCAAGTCCTTAGCAATGCACATGCACTCACAAAAATACATTTTTGATAAATTTACGGTTGGATATTTACAAAATATCTTCATGGAACATGATCTTTACTTAATATCCTAATGATTTTTGGCATAAAAGAAAAATTGCTAATTTTGACCCGTACAAAATTGGCAATTGCTACAAATATACCCGTGTGACTTACGACTGTTTTTGTGGTCCAGGGTCCAAAAAATTACTGACCCTCCTATCGTTACAAACCCGTAAAACCTTTGTTCATCTTTGAAACACAAATTAAGATATTTTTGATAAAATCCGAGAGCTTTCTGTTCCCCCATAGACAGCAACGCAATTACCACTTTCAAGTCCTATAAAGGTCGTAAAGACATTGTTAAAATAATCCATGTGACTACATGTTAGAGTTATGTGTCTGTTTATCTGTTCCCCAGTTCTGTCATCACGTGTTCTTTGTTTTGAGTTCTAGTCCTGTCATTAGTCACGTGTTCTTTGTTTTGAGTTCTAGTCCTGTCATTAGTCACGTGGTCTTTGTTTTGAGTTTCAGTTTGTCGTCGTCTCATTATTAGCCCATTGTCGTCAGCTGTGTCTTGTTAATCATGTCTCTCACCTGTGCCCTACTCGCTATCCTCTTGTGTTCATCTGTATATATTCCCTCTGTGTCAGTCCAGTCTTTGTTAGTCGTTAAAGTTTCGTGGTTGTAGTCTCGTGTCTGAAGTTTCTTGATAGTGTTTATGCCTGTTTCCTGTTAATAAATAAGCATTTCTACGTGAAGCTACCCTCTTTGTGTCCTCATCCAGACTACACGTTACACTACAGTGGTTCAACCTTAATTTTGTTAAGCGACCTTTTGGGCGCAATGCACTGGAGAATTATTTTTAGTGTGTGTGACAACCTTATAAATTTGTGAAAAAACTAACCGTGGCTGCTCAAAACAACGGCGAAATATTGAAAAGACTTCTCGATGAGCGGTGGAAAGGTCATCTGGCAACTGCGTCTGTCATAGCTTTGACAACATTGCGAATTGTTTTGTCTGACAGAGCGCACAGACATAAAGCTGCAGGTCTGGTGAAGCCGGAATCTGAAGCAGATTTCACTTTGATGGTACATGAGATCCTCTTTCTCCTAACCCTAACCCAAAACAAGATACTTCAGGCCAAAGAAACCGATCCGTACACTGGCTTAAAACTTGTGCATAGATACAATTTTTGCATATTTTTTGCATGTTGATTCTTCCCCAGGCGCCGCACAGAAAATGGCTACTAACCGCTCCGGGTGTGTGTTCACAGTGTGTGTGCGTGTGTGTGTGTGTGTGCACGTGTATAGTTGAAATGCAGAGCACAAATTACACGTCACATTACTTCAAATGATTTATAATCTGTTTTTCTCATGGGAACCAAAATTTCCAAAATGTTTGGTATTAGCCTACTATCCTTGTGGGGATATTTGGCAATGTTTTTGACTCCAATTATTACAATCTATAAAATAAAAGAACAATATTTACCAGTCAGACAACCAGTTTTATTGTCAGGAATCTCAACTGAGAAATTTTTAAGAAATACAGCATCAGACTTGCTTTATGTGCAATTCGGTGTGAGCAAATTCTTCAGATCCCTTACAAAAGATTACTGCAGTTTTTTTTAGAAGTAATACTACCGTTTTTGTTACATATAGAAAAATGCAGTTTTTTGGACACAAAAAAACTGCAGTATTGCAGTATAACCTAAAAATGTCTGTAGTTTTACTGGGGTACAACTATACTGCAATACATCTAAAGTACTAGTAAAATAAAACTGCAATACAACTGCTGTTACACTGTTTTTATACTTCATGCAACTTTCAGATGTACTTCATTTTACTGCAGCTGTACTTATACTACATTTTTACTGCTGTTGAACTTCAATGTACTGCAGTTGGACTGTGACTATACTTCATTATACTGCAAATCTATGGTTGTGCTTAATTAAACTGCAGTTAAACTACTTGGTACTGCAGTTTTACTGCAGTTCTATTTCAATATACTGCAGTTCTTTTTTGTAAGGGATTTACCAATATGGTGCAGAGGCGAATGAACAGACTTCACTTGAAAGGTATTTTGGTTCAACTCTTTCCTGGATTGTTGAAGGCGAAGCTGCTAGTAATTCTCGTAAAGTTTGCTAGTGCAATTGGAATGTTGCTGTTCTTGAAATTTAAAGAATCCAAATTTAGTCAAATGTCAGTAAAGACAAACTACATTGCTGATGAAAGCACATTTTAAGCCACAATGCACAACAATTTCAGTACATCGTTGTCTTGTAAAGACTATGATTACAGGACAACAATGTACTGAAAATGGAAGTTTTTCCTTTGGGTTTTTAGTGTACAGAGAACAATATTGTCAAAACAATCCCCGTTCTCAAGGATCCGAGGAAACAATTAAAAACGCTGTATTCTGCTGCCAGGCCAGTAGTTGGCGATGTCACTTGGTAAAAAAATAACTACATGCCTATAGACTGAACATGTAATGTCACTGTCACAAAGTCACATTTTTGTAGTTTACATGGTGACAATAACGGTATCGTTTTCAAAAACTTGCACTTTGAAACCAGTGTTGCCAAGTCTGTGTTTTTTCCACGGAATTGGGCTACATTAACACTGTTGCCGTGGGTTGTTTTCCACGTCCACGGGTTGAAGCGACCCCAAATGACATAATATTTAGCCTCTGGAATGCAAATATTACCAGGGGAACCCCACCAGAAGTGCAGATCTTTATCGGGGTACCACCCTGAAATGCGATTGGGCTAGTTTTGATTAGCAATTGTGCGGGTTTTATTGAAAAAAATTGTTAACCCTGTTTGAAACCCCATTTTAAAAGTTTGTTTTCAGGCCACCAAAATGCTGCTGTTAAAGTGAACGGCCAAAACACATAAATATTTTCCATGTTTTGTTGAAAATGGTGTCGTGTAAACAGCCCCTAAAACTCATTATTTAATGATCAAGTTATTTAATTATCAAGCATTGTCTTAGTACATTAGTTGACTACTTAGTACAAACTTCCATAATAAGTTTCCTGCTGACATTTTGCACTCTTTATTTAACAGCACAACTGACACAACACATGGAATACTCAGTCAGATACGCAAATTATTATTTTTTGACGTCACTACAGGTAAATAACCCGATTTATTAATAAAGTCAAGTAAACTCATGTTGTCAGGATACTGGTTTGCATTTAAACGGGGTAAACTGATTATTTCAGTAAGATGATATTTGTGAGTTATCAGCTCACTGGTATATGTGTACATGTAAAAAACACATTTACAAGACTATTAATTCATCATTTTATATGTAACATCACAACATAATCTTTGCATATAATTTGTAAAATTGTCTTTGCATCACTTAACAAAAAATATTCAACAGTGTCATTTATTCTAATGAGCACGAGCAAACTATACAAGCACACTATTACAAAAAGAGAAGTTTGCAAACTTTTACATGATAAAAGAATGTATGGTTTAAAAAAGTATTTGGATACTTTCTGATCAACTGATGAATTACACAAGTGGCTACTCTGCTTATTTGTGACTAAAATATGAAACTATAGTGCAGATGGCAAAAAATCATTCACTTTCCATTACAAAAACAAATAAAAATATGCGTTTAAGTGTTAATCTGGTCATGCCGCACCAGCACTGGCGTCTTCCATGAGCGGCTTGTAAAGTTCTGGATCCTACAAAACCACAAACAAACATGAACACACAGAGCGGCTCTGAGAATCTGTCATGATCAAAATGGATTGTGATTGTGGTGATGATACAGTACCTTTGCATCTTCATCCTTCTTGCACAAAACTTTCCCCGTCAAAACACAGAAACTGATCGTCACACAGAGCTGAAGGACCGACAACACTATCATCATGATATCTAGTCCCACGACGATCATCTAGAGGTGGACATTGGTGTATTAATAAAATACACACCAATATTTTTTATAATAATTTTTTACACTATCTAAGAAAAGCAAAATAAATCAAATCATTACCTGATTGAAATCCTTGTAGTACAAACAGGTCTCAAAGGCACTTTCTTCTCGGGCACGATTTACAAAATCATTACTAGATGAATAAGAAGAATAACCGTTGTAACAGTTTAAACTGTCTCCCGTTGCCAGGTCCATTGAAAACAGCACAACGGCTGTGATAGCCAGTGCAGCGCTGACGACGTTCAGAATCACAAGAATTACAAGCTGTAAAACACAAACAATAGAAACGGATGATACTCTGAAAAAAAGTAAAATCAGAAACGGCCAAAAACTCTTGATTCACACTTACCAGCCTAGGACTGGGAAACCTGACTGCAAGAACAGACATGATTCCAACGACAAGAAACTAAAAGGCAAAACAAACAAATAGAGCATTAGTCCAATTAAAACATGCTTGATTTTATACTAAAGAAAGGTCATAAAGGTCACACAACTTTATTTTAGTAAATAGCATGTGACAATAAATGCAAAAATAAAAAAATAAATCTCACCACACCACCAATCCAAAACGAAGAGACGAAGCAAAAACAACCCACTGCGATGTTCATGACACCGACTATTATCTGTACAATCTATAAAATAAGAGAACAATTTCTGTATCAATTTTGCACAGCATGAACCGTTTTGTAAATTTGATTGATCTAAGTATCAAACTCACTCCAAGTGCTGTGTGAGTGTCTTTCAACTTCTCATTCATATCCTAAAAAAATACAGAATTCATTGGATATAAAGCATAAAGACTCAGAATCTGACACAGTATGGGCCATTTGCTCTTTGGGTTTAAGTTGACGGTAATAACATCATCATCATCCGCTCACCTGAGACACTGTAAGAGTCATCTTACAGCAGTGACTAAATGGAGATGAAAATGGGCATATTCCACTTCTAGATTCAGAAGTTGTGTCCTCCATCAACTGCAAAACCACAAACAAACATGAACACATAAAGCAGCTTGAAACGGTCAAGATCACAGTGTAGAAATGATACAAAGATAACTATGACCGCACAGCGTCCACACCATGTGTGCTGTGATAATGTCTCCTGCTGCTTTAAATTCTCAAGCTATTTAAAGAAGACGTATTATGTGTTTTTTACATTTTCAACTTTCTTTAGTGTGTAATGTTGCTGTTTGAGCATGAAAAGTCTGTAAAGTTATCAAGCACAAAGCGCTCTCTATATGAGTGCACACTGTTTCTGAACTCCCTGAAACTCTGCTCCTGCGGACCCTTTATCATAAAGAGTTTAGCTCCAACCCTAATCAAACACACCTGAAGCAGCTAATCAAGCCTTCAGGATCACTTGAAAACACACAGGCAGGTGTAATAAAGCAGGTTGGAAGAAAACTTTGTAGGTCAGTGGGTCGCAAGGATTAGGGTTGAAGAGGGTCTTCCAGGAACGTACACGTCACAATATTCCTCATTTAAAAAATTGGTCACACTTTACAATAAGGTTCATTAGTTAAACATTAGTTAATGTATTAACTAACATGTACTAACCATTTGTTACTGCATTTACTAATCTTCATTAAAAACACAGTTGTTTATTGTTTGTTCATGTCAGTGCATTAACTAATGGTAACAAGATTTTAATAATGTATTAGTAAATGTTGAAATTAACATTAATAAAGATTAATAAATGCTGTATAAGCGTAGTTCATTATTAGTTAACTAATGAACCTTATTGTAAAGTGTTACCAAATCATTAATATAAAAATAAATATGGGATGAGTTCTGGTTGAGTTGCGTTGGTATAGTGTTGTCGCTTTGTCAAAGGTCCACTTTTTAACTACCCTCCATCTCGTTCACTCGGATGTACGTCATTGCTGATGTTGCATGAGTTGCCCACTACTGGTGGAACACTTGCAATGGGTTTAAATGGAATCCCCAGTGGGGATTCCGCCTAGGGGAACCACTTCGGGACATTTGTGAGTGTATAGGTCTTTGCACACTCTGAGTCCGAAATTTTCATATTCGCCACCCTAAAAATTCGTCACACACACTGAGTCCGATGCGTATTAATTTAACTGTTACGAAAAAATTCGCACAGCAATACAAAAAGGAGTCTTCAAGCAGGGAGGATGATTTTGTTATTCCCTCTCTTCTTAAAAAGAGAAAAAGAAAGAAGAACAGACCCTTCGCAAACAGTTTGATTGACAGGCGATCTGACCAATCATAACCCCGAATCTGCCATTTTGTCCGACGAAGCAGTCAGGGGAGTTAGTAGATTAACGTTGGTAAACTTGAACTTGAAAAATTGTGTGTATTCACGTCTGAAACAACATTCCTTCTGATGTTCATTCATGTTTATTTGATGCTATAAATGAACTAGTATGAAGAGATGATCGGTTCACGAGGAGCTACAGCGATCTGTCACCACACATTAAAGAGCCACCACACGCTATTTATTGTTTAAACATCTTTAAAAAATTACAATTTATTAAATATGAAACTGTTTCATATGTCTGTCGACGTGTTGTCAGTGTCCTCTTTGCTCCAGGATGTATTTTTCACCTCGTGAGAACATGATGTGTGGCATGAGAGCGGCATGGCTTGTCGGACATAGCAACAGTAACTAAAGGGGGCGGGTCTTTGTGAAGAGTCAATTGCTGTGGGATTTTGCTTCAGTTAACTTCAGGATGTTAGTGGCTCAGTTTGACGCTTTGTTAACGATACTGGAGCCATATATTAAAAAGAAGACCACCAATATATATTTATTCCTCACTTTTTTTTGTCATACGGTGCTTTGTGCTGTGAGACAGAGTGGATTGACTCGTCAGACGGCATTCTAGATTTTGGTGTTCGCTTGTACGGTGGCTCTGAATTGTCAAAACACCTCTCACAATGCTTGCTACGGATGCGAAAAACGCAGAAAATTGAACCCGATCTGAATTCTTTTATGATGGATGAAAGTTTGTAAACGTTATTGACACAACGTGAGGTCAATTTTGTACGAAAATTTCGGACACTATGCTGAAACACGCTCAAAGCGGTTTACCAATCAAAGCACATTGTGATTTTTGGAAGGAGGGCTTGATAGAGACAGGAACGTTACTGACAGACTCATAATAGAGGTTCCGCAATAATGTAAAATATGTGAAAATAATCAATAATTCAGCATGAAAACCCAGAACAAAATCAAGACTTAATAAAAGGGCACAATATGGCTTCTTTAAAGTCTGGTGGATTCTGATTGGCTCTTAAAGTTTTTACCCTTCAGCAGCTGGAAAAAAAAAAATGGTTCTGAAAGTGATATTGTTACAGCTGTGGTCTTGGACTTCCCCATTCTCATAGTATTAGAATGAGTATCAAAACATAATAGTTATCATTATAGTCAGTGGTGTGTGGACGGGCCTTAATTGAGGTGATGATACAGTACCTTTGCACTACTTCCCTTCTTGCACAAAGATTTTACAGTCAAAACACAGAAACTGAAAGCCACGCAGAGCTGAAAAACCGCCAACACCATCACTGTGGTTTGAAGCCCTCCGTATGACACCTAGAGGAAAAGATCAGCATGTAAAGTCATTATAAGAAAACCAATTAAAATACAGCATGAACACCAGCTCTAATCAAGACAAAAATATGAATTTAAATGTTCATTTCAATAAAACATTACAATCCAAACGCCTATGACTTTCTTTCCGAGGGGAATATGAAGAATTTTGATGAATTTTACTATATTCTTTGTTAAAGCTGTGTTTAGTTTTTTGATTAAAGGGTTAGTTCACTGAAAAATGAAAGTTCTGTCATTAATTCCTCTCCCTCATGTCATTCTACACCTGTAAGACCTTCGTTCATCTTCAGAACACAAATGAAGATATTTTTGATGAAATCTGATGGTTCAGTGAGTCTCTATTGACAGCAAGAACACTTTCAATGCCCAGAAAGAAACTAAAATGTGAGTACAGTGGTTCAACATTAATATTATAAAGTGATGAGAATACTTTTTGTGCGGCAAAAAAAAGAAATAAAATAATGACTTTTCAATCTAGTGATGGATGATTTCAAAATACTGCTTCGAAGCTTTACGAATCTTTTGTTTCGAATCAGTGGTTCGGCGCGCCAAAGTCACCTGATTTCAGTAAATGAGGCTTCGTTACATCAAAAGTGTTTCACAATTTCAATACTTCCCATGACTTTGGCAGTTTGTTACCAGAACCGAACAACTGATTCGAAACAAGATTTGTAAAGCTTTGAATCAGTGTTTTGAAATCGCCCATCACTAAATAATGTTGAAAATGTTGACTATTTCCTGCTCTGATAAAGGTGGGGCTGTTTTGTAGCAGTTTCTCATAAGTTTCAAATTTCCTTGTTCAACTTGAAATATAATAAACCCTAGTGTACAGTCCTGATGTCACATGATGTTGACATTAACACATATGACACCACAGCTCGTCTTTTAAAGTAGTAGGTATAACTCAGGTCTCTCTCTGTTTTATACGGTGCAATTTTCAATGAACCCCTGCATCGAGGCTCATTGCTGATTTCAGAAAATCACATGATCGATGCTTTCAGTTCAATCACTTTCTCTGTGGTCGTTGGAACTTCCACCACATTGGTACAGTTTGCATGGTGGAACTGTAAAGAGTGTACTTTGTAGTTTTAAAGTTTTCTAAGCAATATATTATGTTTAATGTATCTACCTGGGCCATTTTTGGATTAAAAGCCTGTTATAGTGATGGAAAAAAGATGGGAATGACAAAATGATAGGCCTATTTCAATGCTTTGCCTTCGCTCACAAAACTTTTGCGTTGTCTAGAAAAAGAAAAGGCATTGGTTTTTCCTCCCATCTCATTATTTCCATTGCAACAGTTTTGAAGGAACGGAAAAATTTGGCGAGAGAAAGCATTTAAATTCCATTCTACCACGTGCTAGAAAAAAGTTCCTCTGTTTAGAAACAGTTTAGCTAATAACTTAGATTAAATTTCAGCAAAATTGGCCATTTGAAGACTAATCTGGATTTATTTAGTTATTTACAGGGTTTAAACCCACACAACCACTTGCTATTTTCCACAGTTTTTCTTTTCTATATAAATAAATTGGTAAACTATTTTAACTTTAATTTGGGTAATTAGTTAATTTTAGGTAATCATGCTATTGTATGTATTAATATTAAAATATAGATTATATTTAGGACAAGATAAGATACTTAGAATAATGTTTTTATCCATACAATGTTAGTGGAGTCCAAAACAACATTCTAGGGTTGACTTTCATGGTATGGACAACATATTAAAATTATATATATATATATATATATATATATATATATATATATATATATATATATATATATATATAAATATATATATATATATATATATATATATATATATATATATATATATATATATATATGTCTGCTTTTGAATTCCTGAAGAAAGAAATTCATCCAAGACATGAGAGTGGGTATAATTAGCCTTTTCAAGTGAATGATCCTTTTGTGCTTAAATTTGCTTTGGTTTGAATGAAGATGGTGCAGCCTGTTTCTAGAAGGGATAAAGCTGCGGCCAGAAGTGAGGCAAAACCTAAGGATAAATAACAGTAAATTAAATGAGCTACTTATCGAATTGTTTTTTATTAACATCTACACTTACCCCAACCCTAAACCTACACTTACAGTACTGCAAATGCAGTTATTTAAATAAATAAATATTATTTTGACGTGCACATGTCCGGTGGCCATAGCTGTGTCCCTTCTAATCTTTACCGTGGTACCAGAACAGGGGTTATACTGAATTCTGAACCCCCCCCCCAGTATGGGTAGGTCTAGGTGTGGGGTTGCGGTTAGAATTAGGCAATCGGGAACTGACTTCAATGATGGGGGTAATAATTGGCAGGGAGTTAGGAAAGTTTGTGTCAGGGTAGTCGTGGCCTAATGGTGAGGGAGTCGGGCTTTTAAACTGAAGCTTGCTGGTTTGATTCCCACGCTGGCAGGAATTGAAGGTGGGGATTGTGAATGAACAGCACTCGCTCCGCCTTTGATACCATGACTAAAGTGCCCTTGAGCAACACACCTAACCCCTAATTGCTCCCCTTGTAAGTCGCTTTGGATAAAAGTGTCTGCCAAATTGTCCTTAAATTAAAATGTTGCTACAGTAACCTAATATTAATGCTAGAAAGCTTATCCACTTGGCAATTGTGTTTATTTAAATAGTTCAGGTCAGAATTTCAGCCTAAAATAAAATTTGAGGTGGACTTTTATTGTATGCCACTGTTAAAAATTACCTGTAAATTTTACAGTATAATACTGGCAGCAGGGTTGCCAGCCAGTTACTGTAATTTTTACAGTACCATTACTATAATTTAATTTACAGAATTTTTTTAATTAAATAAGTCACTTACTACAGTTGTAGACCACTCTCTCTTGCTGCTACCAGAATCTCAACCGCTGAAAATCCTACAATGCCTCTTTATGCTTGAAATTTACAGTAATATTCTGTCATTTTGAGTCAAACCGCCACGCCCCCCAGAATGCATGGCAGTTTACAGAAATATGCTGTATTCTTTAGAATACAGCCATCTGCTGTAAAATATTGCTGTAATTTTTACAGCAATTCATTACAGTGTGGACGGAAACAATATCTTTTTAATATTCCACTGAAGAAAGATACAGATTTAGAATGAAATGAATTAATAATTATAGACTTTTCTTCTGTCGTTTTAAGTTTTTGCTCAGAGACTTAATGACTCAATCGTACTTGGTGGTTTTGATTTGACTGAAGGAGGCACAGGCTTGTGTCCTTTGGTGGCCTGAAAAGTTTGCGAACGATGAAAAGCATCTGCTGAATAAATACATTTTATTTTTCAATTGTCCTACAAAGTGAGTATGGAAGTAATAAATACACGAAAACGGTTGATGCCAAAGTGTTCTAGTCATTTATTTAAAAAAAATAAACTAAAATAAAAACAGCCCAAAGATCACAACACCCATTACTCTATATATAGAGAAATCAACTTTTTTAAATGGGAAAAAAATGCAAATAAACGTAATGAGTACAGTGTAACAGCCATCTGCTTTAAATCATTTCACTACAATATTGAGACATGAAATGAATTCCATTACACACACAAAAAGACAAAGAACTGTTTATTTTGTGCGCTAATCTTGTCTCTCTAACATGCAGGAACAGCAATGCCGTCTTCCAGGAGCGGCTTGTAAAGTTCTGGATCCTACAAAACCACAAACAAACATGAACACACAGAGCGGCTCTGAGAATCTGTCATGATCACAGTGGATTGTGATTTTGGTGATGATACAGTACCTTTGCATCTTCATCCTTCTTGCACAAAACTTTCCCAGTCAAAACACAGAAACTGATCGTCACACAGAGCTGAAGGACCGACAACACTATCATCATGATATCTAGTCCTCTGAAGGCCATCTAAAGGTGGGTAAATACAAAGATTTTAGATATATGGTGCACTTATATAATTTATGAATGGGACAAAGTGCTGAATGCAATAACTGTCCCAAATGATGCACTATACACTATGTACATATGCATTATGTAATCAGCTGTGGTGTATGAATTTTAAAAGGCTATTTTGACATCCAGCCCCTCCACTAGATAATTAAAGCCAACAGTTCACACTTAACTAAGTTCATCATCCAAGTATTTAAAGTATACTTTTTCTTTTTGATATTTTCAGTGTGAACACACTACTCGCACCATTTAAACAACGCAAGTATGCAAAGGACTACTGCGTAAGTATGCGATTTGGGACACATCTAGTGTTCTGAGATGCGCACTTGGGCTTTGGCTCGTCTAGCCTGAAAAATAAGCTTTAACACGATTTGAGCACAAGAAACCATATTTATGGGACAGTTCATGTCAGATTTTGTTGCCGATTTGAAATAGGTTATTTTTAGATTTTAGGACTTTTGGATGCCCGAAACAGAGCGCAACAGTAAAAAATAAAAACTCCATTCATTTTCTCCATAGGGAAATATATATTTAACAATAACTTATAAACCTTTAAACACAGACCGACTGTGAGCAACGAGGTAGTTAATCGGTGGTATTTGCTTCTGTTGAAAACATTATTTCAGCTTATTTTTAAAGTAATCGTGTATAACAGATACATTTGTGGTGTAAAACTACATTACCCATAATGCTGTAAAGAAAAATGAAGCACATGAAGCACTGCGGATGATTTAATCGAATCTACGCTTTTAAAATACTAAAAATATTTGTATATATATATATATATATATATATATATATATATATAAACATATTTTGCAATAAACTTAAATGATATTGTTTTTATTTTTATAATCAACAGTTTTAAATGAGTAGTTTTATATCTCTCCATCTTTTTATTTCGATTATGCTGTTCGCATGGCTTCATGGGATTGTAGTCATTTCCCTCACTGTAACTTTAAATAAAAATTTTGGTCTATTTAGTGTCAACTTGTTCCATCCATAAATCCTGTAAGAAATTTAAATCCCTATTTCTACTCAGAAAACTTGGGATATAGTGCATCATATATGAACTACTTTTATGGTGCTATTTGGCATTACATGGAAAGAATTGACAAAGAAATTCCATTTTTGCCTTTTTGGAAAAGAACTAATCTTTAAACTGTGAGTATGTTTGGAAGAAGATTTGATGAACAGTTGCTCGTCTTACCGCAATCTAAAGAATTACCTCAATGAGATACCTGTAGTACAGACAGGCCTCCTTCTTCCTCATCATTTCAGAGGAAGGTGTTTCATAACGATCATAACGACCGTAGTCTGAATAAGAATTGTATCCTTCGGAACAAGAACTGTAGTAGTAGTATCCACTATGACCATTTGCAAGGTCCACTGAATACAGCACAACAGCTGTGATAGCCAGTGCAGCACAGACTACGTTCAGAATCATTCCGATGACCAGCTGAAAAACACACATTTAATATTTACATATATATACACACACACTTGCAAAATTGGACCTGTAAAAAAACACAGATGCCTGTGATAGAAACTTACCAGACAAGAACTGGGAAACTTGGCTGAAAGAACACACACAATTCCAGCTACAATGAACTAATAGACAAAAGCAAACAAACAAAAACATCTGTGCATTTATTTTCTTTAGATTTTGAGTAAATAAAATGAATTATACAAATTTAGACTCAGGTCTTACCATACTACCGAGCCAAAAGGGTCCCATGGCCATTGTATACAAGCTCCAGTATTGCCCAAGGCATGTAAACATGATCCCCACGGCAATATTGAGGACGCCAACTATCATCTGCACAACCTATGGAACAACAGAACAATATTTTTTATGCCACCATCTATCAAGAATCTTAAAATAACAATATACCTAATTGGCACAATGGCATTGTAAGTCAACCAGGCAAATGTTTGCTTGCAGTGTGGACGTGTGAAATACTTCACAACTTTTCCAAAATGTTGTATATTGTTTGAATAAATTTAATTTGCATTGCATAAATAAATTTGCCACTAAAATGTAACTTTTTTTAAAGGAACTAATAATTTTGACGAATCCAAAAACCTCATGTAATGTTTTCATTAGATTTAGATGTTTTTAAAATGTTTCTAATACATTGTCCTGACAAAACCAACTGCAACCAAATTGTGAAAAAACATTTAAAGCATGTTAAATCTTATGTATCTTTCCTACCCCCAGTTTGGGGTTAAGTCTAGTCCCAGAATAAAATGCATGTTTGAGTCGTCTTAAAGGGTTAGTTCGCCCAAAAATTAAAATTCTGTCATTAATTCCTCTCCCTCATGTCGTTCTACACCCGTAAGATCTTCGTTCATCTTCAGAACACAAATGAAGATATTTTTGATGAAATCCGGTGGTTCAGTGAGTCTCTATTGACAGCAAGATCATGAACACTTTCAGATGCCCAGAAAGATACTAAAACATATTTATAACAGTTCATGTGAGTAAAGTGGTTCAACCTTAAAATAAGCAACAAGAATACTTATTGTACGGCAAAAAATATCTAGTGATGGTCAATTTCATAACACTGCTTTGAAGCTTCACGAATCTTTTGTTTCGAATCATTGATTTGGTTTGCGTATCAAACTCCCAAAATCGTGTGAACTATTGAAATTGCGAAATAGTTATGATGTAACGAAGCCTCGTTTACTAAAATCATGTGACTTTGCTGCTCCAAACCACTGATTCGAAGCAGTGTTTTGAAATCGGCCATCACTAGATATTGTTGAAAAGATGTTTTTTTTTTTTTTTTTGGCACACAAAAAGTATTCTCATAGCTTTATAATATTAAGGTTGAACCACTGTACTCACATGAACTGTTATAAATATGTTTTAGTATCTTTCTGGGCATCTAAAAGTGTTCATTATCTTGCTGTCAATAGAGACTCACTGAACCATCGGATTTCATCAAAAATATCTTCATTTGTGTTCTGAAGATGAACGAAGATCTTACGGGTGTAGAACGACATGAGGGAGAGGAATTAATGACAGAACTTTCATTTTTAGGCGAACTAACCTTTTAACTGAGAGCAACTTGCAATAACAAATCTATGTTTTGTCTCAAGATTCACACCAGTAATGTTTTTTCTAATGCACATTTAAAAAGCTACTTACATAATTGACCTAAAGCCTAATCCTGGCTTAATCTAAGCCCTCTCTGTGAAACCGGGCCTTAGTGATATTAAATTAAATCTATTCAAAGTAGCCTAAAACGACGAGGTGTTAACGTGTCTGACTCACCCCAAGAGCTGTGTGGACGCTCGCCAGTTTTCCTTTCATATCCTGAGAAACAGAACACACTGGACTGCAGCACAGAAGTTTCAGAATCTGACACAGTACGGGCCATTTGCTCTGTGGGCTTGAGGTGACCGTGATGACCGTCATTCCCTCACCCTGAGACAATGTCAGAGACATGCTGAAATCTTCCCACAGATTACAATGGCTGAACTTCCTGTTAGTTTAACTGCAATGAAACAACAAAGGATTGCTCATCATCACTTCTTTAGATCAGGTTTGGAGGATACAAGTATAGTATAAGTATAATAACAGTATGTAAATACAATAGAGGAATACGTTCAATCATCGAAACAAAGTTAGGAGGAGGAAAAATCCAGTGCAAAAATCCAATGGCTTATGTTTCTCATAAGGAAGCCTTTTTATCTTTTTTTGTTTTTAAGTTCATTATACTTTTGTTAATTCTCTTAAGAAACACTGTTAACTCAAACTCACCTTGTTTGGCAGTAGCACGTCTATTCAAGTCTCAGTCCAGAAAGTAAAGATGGCATGACTCTCTCTGGGGGTTTTTATAAGGCGGAGTTTTGTTATTTTCCTGGCAGTGACTTCCTCATAGAGTTCAAGTTTAACAGGTATGAAAGGAATGTTGCTCATGGTGATTTGAATTAGTGTTTGAGGTGTAAGCAATGTTGTTATTGTTAATATTAATAAATGTTACTCTTACTTCACAATGATGACTTGTATAAAAGAGAGATTTAATGGTTTCAGGGTGAATTTGAATGCACTGTTTTGATTATTGTATTCATTCGAACAGCGCCATCTATCTGCTGTTTATTGCTATTACGGTAATACAGCGAGACTGGGTTCATTTCCGTTCAAAGTGGTTCAAATTTGCTAATTCATTCATTGCAAATGATCTATGAATGCGTTAAGAAGCATGTATTTGGAATGCATCCTGTTTTTTTTATTTATTAGAAATTCTGATGCTTTTAGTGTGGATTATTTGTGTGTTTTGTGTAGGATTTATTAAAATATTCACCAAACAACACCAAGTATTCAATATCATGTATCATGAACCAAGAGCATGAATTTAAAAAGTAATTCATTATGATTGCTTGTTGACTTTGTCACCTTCAACAAGAAGCTAAGGAACCAGGGATTGCAATGCTTTATTAAGTTCAGAAATAATGATCATACAGCATGTCAGACAGTTATGAATGTGTTAAAATGACACAACAGTGAGTAAGCTAGCAAATGTGTGTTTATATGTTTATTGACAAGTATGGGCTGAAGAAGTTGCATTTAATTCATAATTTAACAAGATATTAAAATCTTTCTAGCCAATATTAAAAAGCGTTACTGAAAATAAAAATTAATTACAAATTAATCAAGTTCACCCAGAATTTAAAATTTTGACAATATTTTCTCATGCTAATGTTGTTCCAAACCCAAATAAGTATTATTATTCAAATAACATAACACACCTGAGATTTTATATCATTTGCAAGCTTAACAATTCTCAATTATCTCATGAAAGCAAGAAGATAATTTCCTGATAGACCCACACGGGTAATATTAAAGACTGAAAAATCTTTGGCAGGCCTATTGAATTTGATGACCATTTGAATCAAGTCAAAACCTGGAAAGTCCATGGCTATGATCCCAAAACAAGGCTTGGGATTCATTCTAAATTCCTTTCCAAGAAGATCATACAACCAAGGATTGATTTGCTTTGCCAATGCCTTTGGCAAAAAACGAACCAGCATATATGTACCCAAGCTCGTGCCACTCGAGTAGCTCAGACTCAGATTTGTTCTACATTGATTGGCAGCTTCCTTCAGATGCTGTTTAATCTTTTCCTCTTTGTCTTTAACATTAGTTACTTTATAGTCTCCTTTTTTGTCAGTTTCAAACAACCTAATGCCCAGCTTAAAGCTGTTTTTCTGAATAAAAACAATCTTTCCTCTTACTTCACCAATCCTCGGAATTGAATGGTTAACCCAAATATCTGTAGCATCTCTAATCATGTTTTCAACTAAACTCAGAACTCTTTTCTCAGGAGAAACGGGCTTAATTCTGACAAGCACTGCCTCATTTTTGAATTCAGATAAAAATGTCCTGATTGTTGTGAGAACTCTTGACAATGTTGTACGTTGGTAAACCAGTCCATGTGTAATTACTAATCCAATACCAGACACTCTCAAGTCGAAGTAGCGTATCCCAGCATGTAACTGGTTCTCTAGTGACCATGCCTGACATTCAGCTAGTGGTCCTCCATAAAGAGCCATGGAATCATGGGTACCAGGAATAGTGAAGTCAGAAATTAACTTTTCATCATCCAGAGTTTCCATCCAGCCAATTGCATAATTTTCAGGGAGAGCGAGTGTTTTCTTATCATTAAACACTTCTTGTTGACTACTCTTGTGCAGCCTGTGGAGCAAAATCAGAGGTCAACAATGTGCTTGTTCTTCATCACCAACAAAATGTATGTTGAATGCACAAGCTCTGGAAAAGTGTCTATCAAATTAATGAACATAATGGAAATACCAGACTTCAGGTAAGGGTTGAAAACTACAAGAAACCAAACACAAATCAAATTCAGTTTGGCAGGCAAACTTATAGATACGTTGAATGAAATCTGGTGGAGAAAGCAGGCAGAAATTCCGACATAGCCTGTTGCTTCCGAATGGAGTGAACCGGGGGTACTTCGGGACCCCCGACGGGTCCCATTCATTTCATATGGTTCGGGTCGGGTTCTGGTTTGTAGACTAACTTCGAAAAACTAGCCTATATACGGTTTGCTTACCGTCTGCTGTGTTCTGACCGAAAGAGCGCGCTCTTTTGTTCTCAAACAGCAGACGTCACTCCAGCCTGAACCAGAGAAATATTCGTCACACACAGTCACTCGTGTTTGCTGGATGACAAGCATCCAAATTTACTAGTATTTGATATATTTAAATGTTTTAAATCTGGTATGTGTGATACACGAATCAATGTAAATTCTATGATTGATATATATGAGCACAGCGCGAAAATCAAATAGACTTGTTCTCTCTCTCTCGAAAATCATTTACTTGATATGTGGATTTTAGTTCACACTTGTCATGTTTGGTTCGATTAAAACGAACCCTGGTGCGATTGCTCAGTTAGTGCGGTTCGTTTGAACATATGTGAACGCTGCCATCCGAACCCTGGTGTGGACCGAGACCGCTAAAAAGATCTCTAGGTCCGCTTCCAAACGAACTCTGGTGCGGATCGATTGATATATGAACGCAACACGGACCAAAGACGTGTAAACGAACCAAAAACAGGACGTGATGTCACAAGATGCGTCACAAGTCAGCTGATTTGACGACACGGGAAGGTCCAAAATGAGTCGAGGGCAAACGTGAAGCGCCTCAATATTTGTTTCTGCATACAACGGAGGAAATCCTGCTGCTGTTTTGAATGTTTTGAACATTTTATGAGCTCTTCCTGAGTTCTTAGCTGGTAAAAATAAACCTACACGCATAAAATGATTGTTTAATCCAGCGCACAGTATTGTTTTGAATGTTCGGTAAGCGAGCTCCGTCGCAAAATATACGTCATAAAAGCCGACCAATCAGGTCGTGACCGTATCCTTATGCCTTTGGTTCGGTAACTTTGGGTTCGCTGTTAAAAATGCCAGAGTGAACGTTAAGCGGACCAGGACTATATGTTTTGTTTTTGTACAAGTGTGAACGCACTCTAAGTGTGCACGGTTAAAAAATTACTGTAAATTTTACAGTATAATACTGGCAGCAGGGTTGCCAGCCAGTTACTGTAAAATTTACAGTAGTGTTACTGTAATTTAATTTACAGAATTTCCCTGTATTCTCTGATTACAGTAAATAACTGTATTTTTTAAATTACGACGGGTCAATTTACAGCAATATTCTGTAAATTTGAGTCAAACCAACACGTGACCCCAGAATGCATTGCGGTTTACAGCAATATGCTGTATTATTAAAAAACAGCCAGCGGCTGTAAAATAATCCTGTAATTTTTACAGCAATTCATCGCGATTCACGATGAATGAATGAAGCGCGAGGAGCGTGTCTCACTTGATGAGTCTATTTAAACGTTGTACGAAATGATCTTGCCATTTTAACAGATGATACAGATCAGTGGTTATGTCTTTTGCGGTAGGCTAGGAATGGCGACGGGTTCAGGCTTAAACTTTTGCAGTACCGGTCGGGTTCGGGCTTCAGTTTAAAGTACACTATAAGGAAATCGCAACATCATCAACCTGCCCTCAGGAATTCACAAAATATTACACGAAATTATTAAAAGTCGAAATATTCAATTCTGTCATGTACATACTTTTTTACAAACAGAATTTTTTAATGTACATGAGAAACTGTAAGAAAGCATAAGGACACAGATAAAAAAATGTTTTTAAATTCCTTATTGAGTCGTTGTGGTGATCAGTACTCACCATTTATATAAAATAACATTCCCTTTGTTGTAGTTTTCTTTCTTTCTCTCTATCTTTCTTTCTTTCTCTCTATATCTTTCTTCCTTTCTCTCTCTCTCTCTTTCTTTGTTTTCTCTTTTTTTCTTTCTTTCTTTTCTCTTTTCTTTCTTTCTTTCTTTCTTTTCTCTTTCTTTTTTTTCTCTCTTTCTTTTCTCTTTCTTTCTTTCCTTTTTTCTTTGTTTCTTTCTTTCTCTCTTTCTTTCTTTCTTTCTTTCTTTCTTTCTTTCTTTCTTTTCTCTTTCTTTCCTTCTTTCTTTCTTTTCTCTTTCTTTCTTTCCTTTTTTCTTTCTCTCTCTTTCTTTCTTTCTTTCTTTCTTTCTTTTCTCTTTCTTTCTTTCCTTTTTTCTTTCTTTCTTTCTTTCTTTCTTTCTTTCTTTCTTTCTTTCTTTCTTTCTTTTCTCTTTCTTTCTTTCCTTTTTTCTTTCTTTCTTTCTTTCTTTCTTTCTTTCTTTCTTTCTTTCTTTCTTTCTTTCTTTCTTTCTTTCTTTGTTTTCTCTTTCTTTCTTTCTTTCTTTCTTTCTTTCTTTCCCTTTTTCTTTCTTTCTTTTCTCTTTCTTTCTTTTCTCTTTCTTTCTTTCTTTCTTTCTTTCTCTCTTTCTTTCTTTTCTCTTTCTTTTTTCTCTCTTTCTTTCTTTTCTCTTTCTTTCTTTCCTTTTTTCTTTCTCTCTTTCTCTCTCTCTTTCTTTCTTTCTTTCTTTGTTTTCTCTTTCCTTCTTTATTTCTCTCTTTCTTTCTTTCTTTCTTTCTTTCTTTCTTTTCTCTTTCTTTTTTTTTTTTCTTTCTTTCTTTCTTTCTTTCTTTCTTTTCTCTTTCTTTCTTTCCTTTTTCTTTCTTTCTTTCTTTGTTTTCTCTCTATATCTTTCTTCCTTTCTCTCTCTCTCTCTTTCTTTGTTTTCTCTTTTTTTCTTTCTTTCTTTTCTCTTTTCTTTCTTTCTTTCTTTCTTTCTTTCTTTCTTTCTTTTCTCTTTCTTTTTTTTCTCTCTTTCTTTTCTCTTTCTTTCTTTCCTTTTTTCTTTGTTTCTTTCTTTCTCTCTTTCTTTCTTTCTTTCTTTCTTTTCTCTTTCTTTCCTTCTTTCTTTCTTTTCTCTTTCTTTCTTTCCTTTTTTCTTTCTCTCTCTTTCTTTCTTTCTTTCTTTCTTTCTTTCTTTTCTCTTTCTTTCTTTCCTTTTTTCTTTCTTTCTTTCTTTCTTTCTTTCTTTCTTTCTTTCTTTCTTTCTTTCTTTGTTTTCTCTTTCTTTCTTTCTTTCTTTCCCTTTTTCTTTCTTTCTTTTCTCTTTCTTTCTTTTCTCTTTCTTTCTTTCTTTCTTTCTTTCTCTCTTTCTTTCTTTTCTCTTTCTTTTTTCTCTCTTTCTTTCTTTTCTCTTTCTTTCTTTCTTTGTTTTCTCTTTCCTTCTTTATTTCTCTCTTTCTTTCTTTCTTTCTTTCTTTCTTTTCTCTTTCTTTCTTTTTTTTCTCTCTTTCTTTCTTTCTTTCTTTCTTTCTTTCTTTTCTCTTTCTTTCTTTCCTTTTTCTTTCTTTCTTTCTTTGTTTTCTCTTTCTTTCCTTCTTTCTTTCTTTCTTTCTTTCTTTCTTTCTTTCTTTCTCTCTTTCTTTCTTTTTTCTCTCTTTCTTTCTTTTCTCTTTCTTTCTTCCCTTTTTCTTTCTTTCTTTCTCTCTTTCTTTCTTTGTTTTCTCTTTCTTTCTTTCTTTCTCTCTTTCTTTCTTTTTTCTCTCTTTCTTTTTTTCTTTTCTCTTTCTTTCTTTCCTTCTTTCTTTCTTTCTTTCTTTCTTTTCTCTTTCTTTCTTTCTTTCTTTTCTCTTTCTTTTTTTCTTTCTATCTTTGTTTAGCACATAAAAATGCATTAATTCAATTTCTTAATACTCACAGCACTTTTTTCTTTCTTTCTTTCTTTTCTCTTTCTTTCTTTCTTTCTTTCTTTCTTTCTTTCTTTCTTTCTTTCTTTCTTCCTATCTTTGTTTAGCACATAAAAATGCATTAACTCAATTTCTTAATACTCACAGCAGCATTAGGAGACACAGAATTTTGCCAGGAACTCCCATCTTCTAAATGGTCTGAGGATAGCACAGAATAAAACAATATATTAATACAAAACTGCATTTACAGAGTTTTGAGAGTTTTAATGCAGTCCAGAGTTGGCATGTATTTGCTGAGAAATTGTATTGGAGGAAAAATTATTTATTTTTTGTTACATTTTGACAGATAAAATAAGCAAACTATGTTGTTTAAGACATTTCAAGAGTTTTTATGGCTTTAAAATTAAGATTATATGAGAATTCACTTATATCATGTGATTGGCCATTGGGTTCATGTATATTTGCATATAAAATGGACCCTAAATATTTGTACATTTTAAGCCACACTTAAAATTTTATGAATGTCCTCAAACTAAATGTACAAGGTTTTAAATTATAAAACGCACTGATCAAAAAACTCTTTCTCATTGTCAAACATTTTCTAAGTTTATGTGAAAAACTACTAATGTAGTTTGAATCCTTACAAAAAACACACAAAAAAAATTTAAGCATAAGTCTAAAAAAAAATGTTGACTAGACAGTTGACAGTAACCATTGATTTATTTTTTTCCCCTAAGTCATTCTTCAGAATATCTTCTTTTAAGTTGAACATAAGAAAGAAACTCATGCAGGTTTGGATCAACTTGAATGTGAGTAAATGATGACAGTATTTTCATTTTTTGGTGAACTAACCCTTTAATATCATACTGTAATTAAAGTTCACCGTTTATATATTATTTTTGCACTTTAAGTACTACTATGTTCCTATTTAGACATTATTTTTTATTATTTACTTTAACCCTTGTGCATTGTTTAAATTCACTACCCTTTCGTTATGTTCGTGGCTGAAAACAGCCACTGATTTTAACTGCTTTAAAAATGTATCAGATAAATATTTTTTCCAAATTTTTTTGCTTAAATCTATTAATCAACCTCAGTCCTGATCAAAACTACTAAATTTAAAACAAATAGTCAGGATTTTAACTCTTTAATTGCCAAATTCATAAATGATGTCACTGATTTGGGAAAAAAACTCAATGACTTATTTTCAATATAAAATGTGATTGTGGACTGTTTTTTTTTTTTTTTGCCTTTTATCACAGTCTTGGGCGTGTCAAAGATTAGAAACAACATTGACTTTGATGCATTGTTAGTTTTTGTGCAGCATCAGATTTTAACTTTTTCTCCCTCATTTACTGTTCGTGGCTGAAAACAGCCATTACTTTTAACTGCTTTAAAAATGTATCAGATAAATGTTTTTTTCCAAATTTTTTTGCTTAAATCTATTAATCAACCTCAGTTTTTTTTTCTCAAATCAGTGACATCATTTATGAATTTGGCAATTAAAGAGTTAAAATCCCGATTTAAAAAAAAAAAAAAAATTAGTAGTTTTGATCAGGACTGAGGTTGATTAATAGATTTAAGCAAAAAAAATTGAAAAAAAAATGTATCTGATACATTTTTAAAGCAGTTAAATGTAGTGGCTGTTTTCAGGGTAGTGAATTTGCCCACAGAGTACTGTTGAGTTTTTGAAAAATTTCAAAGCATTTTCCCAAAATATGTGTCAAAATAAGATCATTCCATTTGCTGAAACACGGAGAAAGTTATGGCCAAATTAAGACTCAAAAATTCCCCATAGTGGATGAAAACATCCCGAACAGCACATAAGGGTTAAGTGTACTTGAAGTAAATTCCTTTATACACTGCGGGCTATACAAACATTCACATAATCAGAATTAGAAGCATATCTGTTTTCTTTGTAAATCAATATTTTTAAACAAAATAACTTTATAAGAGGGTACGTAAAACTATATATGTGAAAAAGTTCCATGTGTGAACTGAAGGAAATCTGATTGCATTTTCATATTTTATATTGTTAATTTTATATATACATATTTATTACATTAATAATATACATTAATGTTTCTCAGTCACTTTGGTACATTTCTTAACTTTGAAATTCGGAAAATGTTGTGTTCGTTCTCCATACTGTCAAGTCACTTACACAAATTTCTCAGTCTTTTGAACTAATTGCTTTGGTAAATTCATGAAATTGATTATGTACAGTTTTCTGCTGTTTCCTACATTTTCAATTTGCTCATGTCACTTTCTTCAAAATATATTATTCTTGTTCTATGTTGAACGGTCTTCTAGGAATTCAACATATCAATGGCATCAATTAATTTTCCAGCGAATTCTGTGGACCAGAAAATATAATTATGAAGCTTACCCTATCCTTCGTCTGTGCGTCTCTGAGAACGTCAGGTGTCTGGTGTATCAGCGCTGGCTTCTTCTTCCCGCTGCTCGTCGAGATGCTTGTGTGCTCTTCTTCCACGTTAAGCAATTAAGTAAGCACCTCTTAGTCAGCGTGAAGTCCACACACTTGCAATAATTATTCACAGATAATATCTATATATACACTAGTTATTTCCACCTGCGTCAATCCACTTCCTGTTTGCAATTATGCAGTAGTAATAATAATTTTTTTGTTCTTCACATTCGAGCTTTGAGACATGGCCCATTTCTGCAGAAAGATTTGTGGTTCCTCAAAGGAAGGACATGGTCAGAACGATAATCGGCTGTGGCTTTTTAATGACACTCACTTGGTAGTAAGGGGCCCATAGTGTGAAAATAATATCCCCACAAGAAAATATCCCCCACACCATTACACCACCAGCAGCCTGAACCATTTCTACAAGGTGCTTTCATGTTGTTTATGGCAAATTCTGAGCCTCAAATTCTGAACGTTGCAGCAGAAATTGAGACTCATCAGACCAGAAAACGTTTTTCCAATCTTCTATAGTCCAATTTTGGTGAGCCCATCCAAATTGTAGCCTGAGTTTCCTGTTCTCGGCTGACAGGAGTGTCACCGGTGTGTCTTCTGCTGCTGTGGCTCATCTGCTTCAAGGTTTGACGTGTTGTGTGTTCGGAGATGCTCTTCTGCAGACATTCTCCTCTGACCTCTGGCATCAACAAGGCATTTTCATCCTGATGCTCACTGGATATTTTCCCTTTTACTGACCATTCTCTGTAAACCCAACAGATGGTTGTCTGGCACCAACAACCATCCCACAATCAAAGTCACTTACAGCACAATTCTGATGCTCAGTTTAAACTTCAGCAGAACATCTTGACCATGTCTATTGAAGGGGTGGATTCTGGAATCCACTGCCGCTTCAATATATATATATATATATATATATATATATATATATATATATATATATATTGAGTGATTTGTCACGAAATTATCTTTCTAAATGTTGAATTATTTAGAATGAGTAACTTTAACTTACGTTAAAGCCTTTAATTTCATTTTCATTTTCAAACACTAGAAAATAAATATATATTGTCTGTACCTCTGACTGAGAGAAAAGTACAACTTATCAGTATGTTTTGGTAAAGTTTCCTGTTCAGTGCAGAGCTCAGATCAACTACAGCCTTGAAGAAACTGAATCATGTGTATCTATGTATGTGTGCTAAGTGTTCAGTACAGGTCTGTTATGGGTATTGGTGGACAACTGGGACTCTGCTTGAGACGTGCCGACGCCTTGTCCTGACTTAACAGGACATTCTGTGCCCAACTTCAGGGTCCGATCATCAGCATCATAATGGAATGAGTCCATGTGTGGAAAATTACCAGTTTTGTCTAGTTTTCTTAACCAATCAGTATCTTAGTAATGACGTAGTTAGTGGACTCTGTTAGAGTATAATTGTTGTGGAAATGTGAAGGTACGAGAGAGAGCGCGGCCTACGAACTCCTTGTGATACTTAAAGCTGCTTCTGCTGATGAAACCGCAAACTATTCTTCATTAAAATTTTCTTCAATTTATTTATTTAAACTCTGACTCCAGGTCTTCATTTATCATATCTGGTCTTTTGGGTCTTTAACTGTAAAATCCCCTACACTATATGTCTGAATGCTTTGAGTTGCTGTCATGTATGTTTAATTACGTTAACAAGCAGTTGAACAGGTATACCCGAAGTGTCTGGTGAGTGTATAGACATGTAAAAGACATGTAAGATAACGTAAGCAAACCGGTTCATTGTAACATACTAATTAAACTACAGGGCATAGTTTGTGGAAAAGAATCAGACCTTTTATTACTATTGATGATCATGAGTACAAGCAGGGCTGGGTAGGTTACTTTTAAAATGTATTTCACTACAGATTACAAAATATATGCTTTAAAAAGTAATTCGTTGAGTATTTCATTACACTACTCAAGTTTAGTAACTTAATCTAAATACTTTAGAATACTTTGGAATACTAATAAGTACGGAATAAACACAAAAAAAGGTATTTGCAAGTTTTTATCTCACAATTGTGATATAAAGTTGCAATTGCGAGTTATAAAGTCAGAATTATGAGATATAAACTCACATGCTAAATTCACAAATGCAAGAAAAAAAATCAGTATTGCAAGTTCATATCTCCCAATTCTGACTTTATTACGAGTTTAAATCTCGCAATTCTGAGAAAAAGAGGTCAGAATTGTGAAATGCAAATTCACAATTGTGAGGGGAAAAAAACAAATTGTGAGAAAAAAAAAGAAACTACGTATCACTGACATTTTAACACCTATTGCTCTGTGAGAAAAAGTTTCATCAGTTTGCACTTGTGAAGTGCAGGAATTAGTCACTGACCTATAAACACAAACACTCTTCAGAACAATGCCAACCACAGAAACTTCTACGTAACAGAAACTTAGGGCATTCTATCATGGTAAAAAAGAGTAAGAACTACTGCCAGTCTTATTCAGTGATATATAGCTGCATGAATCCATAACAGCAATAGATCTTCAGTCCAGCAATAGATGTATTAATCACCAAATATGCTCTCTTAAATATTGAGGGTTATTTTTTTTTTACCCAAATGTTCGGTATCCTGTTGGGCCATTTTCCCTTGGAACTGCCATTAGATGTTTATTAAGCATTTGTCTATGTGTTTTTATAAATTATGAATATTAGATGGGAAAGCATAAACTAAAAGGATTTTTGTTTTTTACAAACATAACACATAATTGTTATACTTAAAATTAAAAATAAAACTAAAAAATCAAATATAATTATAACTAATAACAAACTCTATAAATAATACTAAAACAACACTGGGTCTGTTTAAAAAAGATGGTATGGTGAAGAAAAGAAATCGTGAAAGCCGGTGAAAGATAAAAGATGTTTATTTCAAAAATAAGCCTAAAAGTACTTTTTTGTTTTAAAGGTAAAGTTCAGAATAAAGATATAGCTTGATGATTTGGTATTGCAGATGGTGACATAATTTCACTATTAATGTGAGACAAAATGCCATTACATTATAAGCAAAAAGAGTATCTTTGATTATTTTGTGTATTTATCTGGTCATGCAGCACCGGCGGTGTCTTCCAGGACCAGCTTGTGAAGTTATGGATCCTCCACCGCCTGCAAAACCACATAAAAACTGAAATTATCATGGTGGATTTGACAGATTGTTTAATGTGATTGTGGCGATGATACAATACCTTTGAATTCTCAGCCAAAGCTTTCCCAGTCAAAACGCAGAAACTTATATAGCACAAAAGCCGATAGATGGCTTTATATGTGTGTGTGTGTGTGTGTGTGTGTGTGTTTATAGTATGAACTCACTTGTCCACTGCATGAACAAATTTACCTCATGACTCATTCAAGATAAAATAAACAAATAAATTCAACAGCATGAGAAAGTCTTACCACATCACCAAGCCAAAAACGATCATCATTAAGTTGTTGCAAGCCACTTACATCCAAGCCACGGCAATCACTCAAGCAAGAGCCCCCACTTCCACCTTTAAGTTATATGTGGCTGCAATAGCAGCAAACAACGACACTGTGAGTGGCAGGTGTCAGAGAAAGCATGACCTGATCATCAGATTCCCAAGAGGCTAAATCCCCCATCACACCTCATCCCCTCTTGGGATCTCTCCTTGGTCTTACAGGGCCTACGGAGAGATCCGCATGAGCCCTTACAGTCAGTGGATCTCAGTGCCCTCTCCATGAAGACGGCCCTCCTGACTGCGCTCACCTCCGTCAAGAGTGTTGGGGACCTTCAAGCCCTCTCCCTAAGCAAGACATGCCTTGAGTTCGAAACTCTCATGTTGTCCTGAGACCCTGGGCTTTCTACGTGCCCAAAGTTCCCACTACTTCTTTCAGAAATCAAGTGGTGAACTTGCAAGCAATCCCTCCAGACAAGGAAGATCCAGCCCTATCTCGGTTGTGCCTGGTGCACGCCTTGCACACATACCTGGACTTCGCACTGAGCTTTAGGTGATCTGAACAGCTCTTTGTCTGCTTTGGAGGGCAGCAAAAGGGGAAGGATTGTGGATGCCATTCCTCTGGCTAACCAAGCTCAAGGTGTACCATGCGCTCTGGGAGCGCATATCAGCCTCTTCAGGTTTAGAGAATGGTGCCTCATAGGTGGACATCTCCACAGCTGTGAGCTGGGCTACACCCAACATCTTCGCAAGACTCTACAATCTCTGTGTAGAACCTGTTTTGTCTTGAGTCTTGGGCACTAACAGGTAAATCTCCGACAACTGGTCAGGTGTAGCACTTGCATTTAATGCAGTTCCACTCATTATCGAATGCTTTTTTGTCTGAGAGTTCCCCAGGTCTGGCAAATCCAGGACACCATTTACTATCACCAAGTACTCATAGGTGGGCAAGATTGGACTTGAGGTATGCTCCTTTTCAGGTGATCCTTTGTACTTGGGTTAAGTGCTCCATATGTTGATTCCCTAACAGTGATTCCAAATGAGGTATTCTTCCACTGTCCAGTTTCCCTGTCGGTATCGTCTTCCCGGCAATAGTGCCTTGCTCTGTCACCAATTGCTGTGGCAGGGAGTCTCTTCCTTATCAGTGGAGCCCACCACAGGGACATCTTCCTATGCAGTTCTTCCCATTAGGTAAGTCCATAGGTTGTACTCTCCACATATTAACCTCATAAATAACCAGGTGTGCTCAGCTGTATAAATACAAAGAAAAAGACTGAAGTGACCTATTCCCATTGTAAGGACAAGTCGCCTATGATTGGGAGACTCTGGGTCACTTGCCCTGGGCGTTGGAAAGTTGCGAGATGGTGTGAGTGAACTTGCTACTAATTTTTGCACAAGTTTATACTTATAATTGACCAGGTGGTACTTAGTAGATTTGATTAGAATGAAGGTTGTACTTAGCCTGAAAGGTTTGTGACCCACTGCTTTAGATGAAAGTGTTTGCTAAATAAATAAATAAAATATTTTTGTTGTTGATTTTTTTTTATTTTTATTGTTGTACAAAGGAAGATTTTGTAGGGAAGAGCTACACAAGTGCTACAGTCATTTATCTTTTAAAAAGCAGCCCCAAAGATCGCAACAACAAGGTAAGACCCACAAATCTATATATAGAGACATCAATTAACAGCACTTTTGTAAAATGAAATAATAAATGTGACTAAACAAGCAATTTAACAGTGTTGCGGAAGGAGGAAATCTGCTTTAAATAATTTCACTACAATATTGAGAGACAAAATGCCTTTCTATTACAGGCAAAAAGAATAACTTTGATTATTATGTCTGTTAATCTTGTCATGCAGCACCGGCACTGGCGTCTTCCAGGAGTGGCTTGTCAAGTTCTGGATCCTCCACCGCCTGCAAAACCACAAACATGAACACACACAGCGGCTCTGAGAATCTGTCATGATCACAGTGGATTGTGATTTTGGTGATGATACAGTACCTTTGCATCTTCATCCTTCTTGCACAAAACTTTCCCAGTCAAAACACAGAAACTGATCGTCACACAGAGCTGAAGGACCGACAACACTATCATCATGATATCTATTCCTCTGAAGATAATCTACAAGTGGGATTAACAGCAGAGTGTCAACTTTATAAAGGAAAATCGTCCATAAATCCTGTAAGACATTTCAATCACTACAACACAAATGCTCTCCCTCATGTTTTCCCCTTAATATGGTGCTTTTTGTAAAATAACTGTTCCTTAAACTGAGAAGATTCGATATGCAGTAGCTCTTTCACCATGCAAAGAAAAGAAAGATAATCATTACCTCATTGATATGTTTGTAGTACAAACAGATCTCTTTTCTTTTATTATCTTCAGGGGAAGGTGTTGCATTACGGTCACCATACCGTGAATAATAATAGTAATTGTTGGTTTCGCAGTATTCAGTGTGATCATTCGCAAGGTCCACTGAATACAGCACAACAGCTGTGATAGCCAGTGCAGCACAGACTACGTTCAGGATCATCCCAATCATCAGCTGTAAAACACAAACAAAATATTTATGCAAAACTGGAAGTGTCAAAAACACAAATGCCTTTGATAAACACTTACCAGACAAGAACTGGGAAACTTGGCTGCAAGAATACACACGATTCCAGCTACAATGAACTATAATAGGTAAAAGCAAACCAACAAAAATGTCATGTTTTTTTCTTCTTCTTCAAATTTTACTTCAGATTTTGAGTAAATCAAATGAAAGACACTTTTTGACAGGCACGACACAATATTAATTGAATTAGAAACTTACCATACCACCGAGCCAAAAGGGTCCATGGGCTATTCTGTACATGTTGTAGTACAACCCAAGGCATTTAAACACAATACCCACCGCAATATTGAGGACACCGACTAATATTTGCACAACCTATGGAACAAGAGAACAATATAGTTAAGAATATTCCAAGTTGGAACAATGACAATGTAAGTCAACCAATCAAATTTTTGTTTCAGCGTGGACAGGTGAAATACTTTTATGTTATAAATAAATATTTTTACATTTTACAAAATGTTTTGTGTTGTTTGAATGAATTTAATTTGGTTGCACATAGGCTAAATAAATTCCAAAATGAGAGGAAAAAACTCTCGCAAAACTATTTCGTTGAGAAACTTTGCATTTTCCTCCCGCCTCATGTTATTTACATTAAAACATTTTGCAAGCAAAACGCAAAGTTTCACAAAGTTTTTCCTCCCATCTCATTTTTTTTTACCATATAGGTGTTTAAAAAAGTTTTTACTTAATATTAATAAATTAGTAATATTTTAATTACAGTATGTACTGACATAATCCAACTGCAACCAAATTGTGAAAACATTTTAAGCATTATAAATGGAATGTTGTTGTTTTTTTTTAAGTTTAAATCAAATCTATCCAAAATGGCTTAAAATCACAAAACCTGAAAATATCAAAAAGGTATTTTGCAATTAACGTAAGAGTCTGACTCACTCCAAGAGCTGTGTGGACATCCTTCAGCTTCCCTTTCATACCCTGAGATGCAAAACACACTGGACTGTAACACAGAAAACCCAGAACCTGACACAGTACGGGCCATTTGCTCTTTGGGTTTGAAGTGACTGTGATGACCGTCAAACCCTCACCCTGAGACACCGTCAGAGACATGATGCTGCAGCGTTGAACAGACGCAAGAGACGGAGTTCAAACTTCCAGTATAATGGACAAACCTTTTGTTTGTTTCCTGCATGGATCAATAAGAACAACAAATGATTACCATTGTAGGAAATTCAGTTTTTAAGTACATATATTCAGTTCATCAGGAGTAAAAAAAAAGAAATTTAACACTTTATATAGACTCAAATAAGTTTGTTTTCACCATTATGACTTAAATTAAATATTCTACACAGTATACATTTGATTATCAAAATAGCATTACCAGTAGCGGTTCTGGACAAATTTTACAAGGGGGGCCAAGGAGGGGCCAGTGTTTAACCAGAGGGGCACATTAAAAATGGTAACAAATTAGATTTAAAGATTATAAACTTTAGTTTACTTTACAATCCTATAAACATTTTTTACAACATTGTACAACATTTGTACAAGAGTGAGTTCAGGTGCAAAAAAGGTAGGTTCATCAATGTTGATGATGATTATCAATGATTTGTGAAGGTTCATGTGACACTGAAGACTGGAGTAATGATGATAAATTCAGCTTTGATCACAGGATATAAATTACACTTTAATATATATTCACATAGAAAACAGTTATTTTAAATTTTAATAATATTTCACAATATTACAGCTTTTCTTGTATTTCAATAACATAAATGCAGCCTTGGTGAGCAGAAGAGACTTCTTTCAAAAACAACCAAAATAGTACAGTTTCCATACTTTTGACTGGTAGTGCATATCTGCATGCATTTCAAAATGTAGGCCAAGTATTTATTTAAAAAAAGAAACAGAACCATATTGACCCAAAACATTATTTACAGGAGAAAGCACCATTTACATACAGTAGGCCTATACAACGAAATTATAATTGAACTGCTTTGCAAATAGTAATAACCTTCTTCATCACAAACCTGATGGTGCAGTACTTGATCCACCTGGATCTACTTTCTGTCCCTCTGGCTGTTCCTCTCTCTGTCCCTGTATGTTTTCTTCCTCCTCACCCTCTTCTTCATTTCCCTCTCTGTGTCAGTGCCCTCACTTTCATCACCTGCCCTCTCTCCAACCTCCACTGACTCCTCTGGCTCTCTCTCTTTCTGCTCCTCAACTCTCCCAATACCTTGATTTGTTTCTCTCACTTTTTTGTTTACTGGGGCAAAAAAGGACGCAGTGTCCCTTTTCCTTGTAGGAATATATATGTTATCGCAATACAACAGCCAAGACAGATGAAGTCACGTGGTTAACATCACAACATTGTGTAGACCTACCAAGGACAGTGACATTTGTATTTTCGCTTCTGCTTTGATGAGTTTGCTTAGATATTAAGTTTCTGAACATATCGAGACCAGACATTTGCAAACTTGATTTCATTATCAGTGTGAGGAACAAAAGTAACACGGTTATGTGCAAAAACAACAAGCCACTTACGAGACACGAGTCACTTACGCGGCCGGCGCCGCTCTAATTTACCCGTGTAGAACGTTCCGTCACATTAGTTCCGCTTTTGACGCTGTCAAAAATCATACTAAATTCATAATTAATTTTTTTTTTTTTTTTTTGGTCAGCACAGGTGTGTCCAGGGACATGTCTACAGAGGCACGGGCCTCCCTAGGCCTCCGTGTAGAACCGCCACTGAGCATTACTGACATAAGTTTCGTCCCCTATGTAGGAGGAAACACAAATCCTTATTACGCTTTCTACAAGGAAGTTGTGGTCATGCACCGAAGTTTGTTGATTATCTTTAACATTCTTATCTTTTATATTATTTTTGTTTTGTTTTGAAGTTCATTATATTCTTAATTATCTCAAGAAACACTGTTAACACAAGCTCACCTGTGGCTACGTGCGTCCAGATGAGTGAAAATCTCCACTTCACTCTCTGCGTTTTTTTATTGTTTTTTTTTTTTTTTTTTTGAAGGCGTAGCTTTGTGTTTTTTCCAACAGTGACTTCCTCATAACAAGTTTGACAGGAATGTTATTTATGACGGAGTGCGGAGCTTGGCCTAAGCTTGGCCACCCAATTATGACTTAAATTACTGTTGTTTAGAGATTGGAAATGATGTTAATAATAACAAATGTAACTTAACTTCACACTACAATGTTGAAATGTACTATAAATGATTGATTACTATATACATGTAAATTGCGCCATCTATCTGTTGTGTATTGGTATTACGGTAACACAGTGAGACTGGGCTTATATAGGTCTACATGTAACATTTTAAGTGGTCAAAATAGCTTAAACTCACTATTACACTGGCAAAGTATTTTGGTATGAACGATTTAAGAAGCTACTGTCATGTATTTTGGAGTCGAATGCATCCTGTATAAGAAATTATTGCTCTGCTCGCATAAGGTACTCTTAAAGTTATTTTGTGCTTCAAGTAGGACAGATTAAATCTACACCAAAACAACACCAAGTATTGTTTTCCTGTCATGCACATGTTCATGTTTGAACCGTCCTGTTGTGTTCAAAAACTGGGTGCGACCAATTGACCCTCCGCAAAACCCGCCCCCTGTTGCTATACCCGAAAAGCCACGCGCTCTCACGCAGTGAAAAATCAGAGGACACTGACAACGTGTGGAACAGTTTCATATTTAAAATATTGCATTTTTTAAAGATGTTTAAACAATAAATAGCGTATAGTGTGTCTTTAATGTGTCGTGACAGATCGCTGTAGCTCCTCGTGAACTGATCATCTCTTCATACTAGTTCATTTATAGCATCAAATAAACATGAATGAACATCAGAAGGAATGTTGTTTCAGACGTGAGTACACACAATTTTTCAAGTTCAAGTTAATCTACTAACTCCCCTGACTGCTTTGTCGAAAAAAATGGCGGATTCGGGGTTATGATTGGTTAGATCGCCTGTCAATCAAACTGTTTTCTAAGGATCAATTGGTTTGTATGCAAAAATAGACACTATGAAAAACACTAAAAGATTCATGTAAAAACAGAATACCTCTATTGTAGAAAAATGTAATCATTCCCATCTATTTTTAGATGGTTAGGCGTCAATTTGAATTAGCTGCACATACTACTTACACACTGAGGTGCAAACTAAAAGTAGTATCTAACATTTATTGTACTTTGTGTAAGTGGTATTTATTGCTATTTGTACCTCCTCTGCCCTTTTTGTAGTTCTCGAACCCTTGTAAGGATAAAACGGGATTCTTAAACTTCTTTTCAGTGCTGTAACAGACTAGTAAGAGATCTATAAAAACAAACAAAAACAATATTTGAAAATTTTTTGACTGTGAAACACAAATAGATTATGAAAAAAAATGAGAATTTTTTGTAGTGCTTTTCAAAGTGTTGATTTTTCAGCATTGAATTTTCACCAAAACACAAATTGGAAGCAGAGTGTTCCCTGACACATACCAATACCAAGACCATCAAAAAGATATTGTCCCCTTTGAAAAGAAGCAAATTGATCCACTTACTATTATTATGTGGTGCCCTGGCTGTCGCACATTCATTAAATGGTTTCTTTTTGTAGTCTTCTTCAGCATCTTCTACATGTACAGGCTGCACAAAGGAGCTTTGAATCCTACAGTGGGTGCAGTGAGTGAAGGCCATCACACGCCACACCGCCAGAGGTCGCTGTGGAACAGACGGCGTTTGCAGCACTTTTCCCCGCTGCTTGTTGGTGCGATGATGTAATGAAGTAAAAGAAGAGTAAAGATGGCGGAGAATAGCGGCACGGATCCGGCCGTGGAGACGAACACTGAAGAAAATGCCGCCGCTAGCGCGACTATCATTAAGGTCACCGTCAAAACACCGAAGGATAAAGAAGAAATAGCCATCGCCGAAGATTCATCTGTCGCACAGGTGATTTTTTCGCGGTTTCGCGTTGTTTGTGTCACCCGGGCGTTCGTTACACCAGCGGCTAACAGCTTTAGCCGGCGAGCTAACGATTGACGACGAACAGCCAGAGCCGAAAATCTACGCAGTGGATATTTAGAATCGCTTTCACTTTTGATATTACCTAAATGAGGCTATTCTGAGCAATTTATTCATTGTATTTTGTTTGGTATAACGTATGTAAAGTGGGTTTTGTAACTCGCCGTTGTCGTTAAAGAAACGGCCTGCTTATGTAGAAGGTTCTAGTCTGTCATCATTGGTCGCGCTCTTTCTGTTTAGCTTTGTATTTTTGGGTTAAATTTTATGGATGGACTATATAGCACATTAAATGACTTTTCATTCAAGTGTAGTGCTATGCTGCAATGTTCGCGTCAGTATATTTGACTAAAAGCTGTTTTGTGCTTGTGTTTACGAGCTTAGGCTTAATAAAGGGATCGTGATGTTCTTCAAAAGTCAAGATGTGTTGATCTGATTAAATTTACAACATCATGACCCCCATGTTTTGACCTCTTAACAGTTTAAAGAAGAAATCTCCAAAAGATTTAAGGCGAAGCAAGACCAGTTGGTTCTTATTTTTGCCGGTAAGATCCTGAAAGATGGAGACACGCTCGGTCAGCATGGCATCAAAGACGGACTCACGGTTCACCTGGTCATCAAAACCGCACAAAAGTAAGAGGATCTGCTTTTATGGTCAAAACAGAAACGGTAGTTTCATATGCAAAGGCATATTGTGTTGTTGGATAAAGCCTATGCACTTTGAAAGGCTCACTTTTCGGGGGTTTTGTGTTTGTAGGACTTCAGGTAATGGTAGTTCGCAGACCTCTTCCTCTTCTGGCCCTGGACCATCACAGGGCAACAGTGACGGAACCGCTACCCCCAGCCCGGCTGGCAACCTGGGCACACCCCAGGGCATTGGGACGTCCCCAACCCCCTCGCAGCCAGCCAATATACTAGGTGAGTTGTTTTTAAGTCTGTTTGTATTGCTGTTTTTACTGTTCTGTAATGTTTTGAGTTGTGACTTATTAGTTTTAACTAAACTATTAAATATTGTTTGTGTTAACTGAAGTAATGATGAAATAAAGAAAATATAAATATGTGAAACTTGAACATGATTGAGAATTAAAATAATCTTTACTTGGCAGCTGACTGAAATTAAGTTGAAGTACTAAATTACTAAAACTGGAATATAGATAGATAGATAAGTAAAAGCATAACTCAATTCCAAAAACTCTCTTTATTTTAAAATCTTAAATTGAAATGAAATTAAAAATATAAATGTAAAATATTTATTAATATTGTAATAGTAAATTAATAATACAAAATACCACTGGTTGCAACATGCAAGAGAGAATCAAGTAATTGCAACACAAAATTATGTAGTAATTTTGTGTACATAAGAATATTTGTTCAATTTATGGACGCATTTTCCCCCATTCCCTCCCTAAATTTAGTTCCTTTCATATAAATAATATTTTGAATGACAAATAATGTGAATCTTAAAACAAATCATTTAAAGATAATTCTGTGCTTTTGTTCATTCTCCTCGTGTTTTCAGCTGGGTTTGGTGACTTGTCGGGCCTGGCTAACCTCGGTATGGGATCTGCTAACTTCATGGAGCTTCAGCAACAGATGCAGCGACAGCTCATGTCTAACCCTGAGATGCTGTCTCAGATCATGGAGAACCCGCTTGTGCAGAGCATGATGTCCAACCCTGACCTGATGAGGCAGATGATAGTGGCCAATCCACAGATGCAGCAACTAATGGAGCGCAACCCAGAGATTTCACACATGCTTAACAACCCAGAGCTCATGAGACAGGTATGTTATTGGTCTTGTACTACAGCATTGAAATTCACATGTTAATTTTGCTTGATTTGATTTTAAAGCATTGATTTTCTGTTGCTCTTTAAGACAATGGAGTTGGCACGGAACCCAGCCATGATGCAAGAGATGATGCGTAATCAGGACCGGGCGCTTAGCAACTTGGAGAGTATTCCTGGGGGTTACAATGCTCTTCGGAGGATGTACACAGACATTCAAGAGCCCATGTTTAGCGCTGCACGTGAACAGGTCAGATTTATTTATTTTAAAACGTACAAAAAAAAAAATCTGGTTGTCGTCTAAATTGTTTAATTGCAATGTTGAATTGATTAAATTCTATTATGTCTTAACTTTAATTTTAAAATGATGACTATAAATGTTATATTGCATCATCTTCTTTTGAATAGTTTGGAAACAACCCCTTCTCTGCATTGGGTGGAAATGAAAACTCCGGAACACAGCCCTCTAGGACAGAAAACCGAGAGCCCCTGCCAAATCCCTGGGGCCCCCCTGACACCACCGCCGCTACCACCACCTCTGGGACGGCTACCACCACCAGCTCCACCACAAGCTCAACCACACCCAGTGTGTCCAACCCTTTGGGCATTGCCTCCTCTAACCTTGGAAACGGTAAGGGCATTTTATGTAAACATTAGTCTTTAATTGTAAAGCAAGGTTGCATGGATTGGTTTGAGGTTATGTTGTGGAGAATTTGCAAGCAGATAATTTAAGTGCACAGATTATTTCGTGAATAATCACATTTATTCTGGTCAAATACTGCATATAAGGGTGAAATTTACATCGCCGTGTAGTATTACAAATGATTTCTAATGAAATGATTTCATGTTAAACTTTTGTGTGTGTGTGTGGTTCACTGTTAGGCATGTTCAACAGTCCTGGCATGCAAAGCCTAATGCAACAGATCTCTGAGAACCCGCAGCTTATGCAGAACATGCTTTCTGCTCCTTATATGCGCACCATGATGCAGTCCCTGGCCCAAAATCCTGATGTTGCCTCACAGGTAGCAAGACCATCATTTGGTTGTTCCCAAAAGTTTTGATTTGCTATGATATTTTGATACTAATAAAAATGCAATTTTTCAGGTATTGATGAACAACCCCCTCTTTGCGGGAAATCCACAGCTGCAGGAGCAAATGAGACAGCAGCTACCTGTATTTCTACAGCAGGTGTGTCCCGTTGGAATTGTTGATTGTCTAGATTGAATTTGGGTTTCATGTACTATTGTGCTAACTGACTCGCTTACAGATGCAGAACCCGGAAGCCCTTTCTGTCATGACAAATCCTCGAGCCATGCGAGCCCTTATGCAGATCCAGGAAGGACTGCAAACCCTTCAAACTGAAGCCCCTGGTCTTATGCCCAGGTACAGTTCACCATAGAAAAATGCTGATAATATTTTATATATTGTACTGTTTAAAAAAAAAAAAAAATATATATATATATATATATATATATATATATATATTTATTTTGCTATTATATATTGCCAGTAAAATATATTTGACTATTATATTACTCAGCACTACTTCATTCTCTATTGAGTGAGAACCCCTAGAGAACACATCCTCTTTCTACTAGTTATTTCCCTCTTGGCTTTGTTGCCAAGTAAATACAGCTTCCTCTAGATTAGAAGGGATAGTTCTGCCAAAAATGAAAATTTTCCCATGATTTGCTCACCCTCAAGCCATCCTATTTGTATATGACTATCTTCCTTCAGATGAACACCATCGGAGATATATTTAAAGATCCCTTGGCTCTTCCAAGCCTTATAATGGTTGTGTGACTACATTTTGAAACCAAAACAATGCATCCATCCATACTAAAAGTAATCCAGGGGGTTAATAAAGGTCTTTTGAAGTGAAGTGATGCATTTTTGTGAGGAAAAATGTCCATATTGAAAACTTTAGAATTTAAAATAACTAGTTTTCAGCAGACGACCGTACATGCGCTGTGCAAGTCGATTTGACACGATGTATCATGTAGGGTGTAACGTAAGCTTAGACGTCTCTCACGGTTTAAACAAATATTACTGTGCAACAAACTGAAGCTCTTCTCTTTCATCGAAATCCTCCAACATTTCTCTTTAAAAATTATAGTTTTAGACTGAATCATGACTGGTCTTTTGTTTTGCTCTGCGTTTCGGCGTTCGTCATTGTCACGTGTCTGGTCAGAGTTCACTTTTCCACCGCGAATAGATGCGTACGGCCGTCTTCCGAAAGCTAATTATTATAGTTAAGTTTTCAATATGGATATTTTTATAACAAAAGCCCATTGCTTCACTTCAGAATGCCTTTATTAACTCCCTGGAGCCATATGGAGTACTTTTGTTATGGATGGATGAATTTTTTGTGTCCACCCCTTTCACACAACCATTACAAAACTTGGAGGAGCCACGGTACTTTTAAATATATCTACGATTGAAAGATGCTATACACCTTGGATGGCTTGAGGGTGAGTAAATCATGGGATAATTTTCATTTTAGGGTGAACTAACCCTTTAAACAAGCCTGTTTCATTTTTGGAAACAATTAGTTGTCAGATTCAGCAATCAAACAAGCATTATGAAAATATCTGCTCTTTCCCAATTAAATTCCTCACCTCTGTCTAGTTTGGTGCCTGGTGGGATCCCTGGTGGGATACCTGGTGGGATCCCTGGAGGAATCCCTGCTGGGATGCCTGCGGGGCTTCCTGGTGGAATTCCTGGCGCCCCACTGCCCACAGGTGTGAATGTGACTCCTGAGAATCCTCCACCCTCAGGCCAGGGCCCCGCCCCCACCACTGCTGCTGGAACTAATCCCGCCCAGCAGCAGCTCATGCAACAGATGTTACAGATGTTCGCTGGAGGGAGTGCATCGGTACTCTTGTTTCTTTGCTGCTGCTGTTTACAGTTCTTAATAGTATAGTGTGTAAATTTGATTGTACTCACTTTATTCTGCTTTGCAGACTCAGACTCCAGAAGTGCGTTTCCAGCAACAGCTGGAGCAGCTGAGTGCCATGGGCTTCATCAACAGGGAAGCCAACCTGCAGGCCCTCATCGCCACCGGGGGCGACATCAACGCCGCCATCGAAAGACTGCTCGGCTCCCAGCCTTCTTAATTCCATCAGCTGAGAGTGTGCGAAGGGAGACGAGAAGCAAACATAGTCCTTCATCACATAAAATCTGACAAGTCCTACATAGACAGAATTCCAATTACTCCAATCTTGTTTTTTTTTTTCCTTTTTTTTTTTTTTGTTGCTTCGATCAGTTGATCTCTGAATCAAAAGCAAAGAGGTTTCAAATTTGTTTCCTTGAACAACAAAAAAAAACCAAACCAGAATCGCTGTGGAATGACGTCACACTAACCCCTCATCACTAGTAAGATGGGACAAAGCTTACATTTGCTGAACCAAGTCTAAGTTACCATTCCTTACAATTAGATCATTCTCACCTGAGGCACTACTCGGTGGTTAGGGGAATAAAATCCATCCGCTTGAATTCCGAGGCCGGAGAGATTCTTGTCTTTTGTGAGAATGCTTGGTTTCCTTAATTTCTCTATTTCTCCTAATTCATGCCTGATCAAACCAGTATTTATTGCAGAAATGTAGAGCTTACCCTTTACTCCCTTTCCACCTTCCTCAGTTGACGTTGATTTGAGCGTTCCTTGACATTTGATGTGTTAATCGAAATCTAATAGTCATGAACATGTTGGAGCACTATAACACCTTGACTCTGATCGCTTACACTTCAGCTATTTTAGAAAGGAATGAATTTTGGAGATGAGATTTGGAAAAGATGTCGAGTCATCTCTTTAGTCGTTTGCCTTTGTGAGGAGTGTTCCTCGATTGACCGTAAAGGCTTGTCATATGGGTAAGGCTGTAACAAAGCATCAATAAAATATTTCTCAGCTTAACAAGCAGTGGCGAACGCAGACACCATTTGTTTTGACCATATCTTTATGCTTTGACGTAGGAGTAATCTAGTGCCTGGAACACACTTGTATTGTATACTGGATACATCATCCTCAAGTTGCTCTGGCAAAACAAACTGGTTACAGCATGATAGTGATGCTAGCTTCTCTCAGTGCTAACCAACAGCCATCTACTAACAGAGTTTTGATGTGAATTAAAATGTTCAAATTTTTTTGCTGCACATCCATAATCCACTCTTTATTCTACTTGAATTACAATACAGAAACCTACATTAATTGAGGTTCGTATTTCCTTTAAGCCAACGTCTGATTTTGTCTTGAATCCAATGTGTGTCGCTCTCTGCAATGCTTTTATAATGGTTTAAGAAGTATTGCATGATCATATTATAACCACAATGATTTTAATTCACCTGAGGGTTGCAGTTCTTGTCAAACTATTCGAGGTCACGCAAAAGTCATTTGTTTGTCTTGATACATTGTACATGCATTAATGTCTGCTATCACAGAGCGTTAAGCATTAACATTACTTTGGTGAGTTCACGTTGATTGGGACACTTTTTGCCATTGAGATGACTGGGAAAAGGTGTCCCAATCAACCTGAATTCACCCTACCTTAAATAACATCTTGGTAATGTACCTTGACCCACAATATGAGAAGTTGGCCTTTGAAAACCTGGAATTTTCCAGGACTGGAAATGTTATGGTGAATTCAGATTCAGTTATGCTCAGCTGTAATTTTTTTTCTTTTTGTGGGTGCAGTTACTATAAAAATGATTTTTAAGAGATTATTTAAAAAATTATGGAAGTTCATTGGTCAAAGTCTCGAAACCATGCACTCTTAAAAATAAAGGTTCTAACCATTTTGGGTTCCCCAAAGAGCCTTTCAGTGAACAGCTATTTTATTTCTTAGTGTGAAGATCATATCTTTCACCCCCACAATAAATAAGTGCATTTGAAGTCTTTTATGGATGTTAAAGTTCTCATGCCAATGAGGAACCCGGGTCGAGCTAGCAGCAACGAATCTTTGAAGTTAAGGAATCCCTTTGCTAATACACTTTTAATTTTAACTAAGGGCTGTACTTGTTGAAGCTGTTTCCTGAAGCCCTCACCCCGCAAATGAAGTCAAGACAAAAGGTTGTGAGTTCTCAAAAACCACATATTGTATTTACGTGTAAGTATAACATCGTTAAGAAAATAGACAAAGGCTAATAACATGCTATTGAAAAGAACGCTCGAGCGCTTTACACGGTACAATCCCGTGTCAGACCATCAAAAAAGAAGTAATGACATCATGTGAGATTTTATAACCTATATGTATCGCCAATATATAAGAAAACGTTTTAAGAAAAAAAATAAATAAAGTATTAGTTTTTTGGGGGGTTTGCGCCCAAAATTGACTAGAAATTCCCTTAAAATAACCTTTTAATTTTTTAGCCAGCAAAAAAAAATTTTATTTAAATAATACCCCGAAAACAAGTAAATAAATAATCTGTGTTTCGTTCAGTTTTCAGTTTTTATTTTTCCCGCCTTCAAGTTATCTCTAGGCCACGGTTTTGTAGTTCGTAGGCACTGCCATGACACTACATTTCCCAGCATCCATCAGCGCGGAAGTAAGAAGTCAGCTGATGCTCTTGTTGTGCTGCTGGAAGTTGCTGCTATAATCTCGCGTACATTTTAAACGTTTATTAGTACATTTGTGATTTTCATTTAAATTATGTTGCGTCCTAAAGCGTTAACGCAAGTTCTCAGTCAAGCAAACACCAGTGGAGTACAAAGCACATTGTAAGTATATGAAATTCAGTCTTTGTTCATATCAGTAGCTTTAGCTGGCAGATACACTGACATGAAACAATAATGCACTTTTATGTTATTCAATACATGTTCTCTTGAGGTATTTAGTTGCCTTGGGTTTTGTTGGGTAATGCATGTTGAACCATTAACAAATGTCATATTCATGCAGTAGCTCGGATGCTTAAGTAATGCTTAAAATAGATTCAAATACAATTTATTTAAAAAAGCAAATCATGTCACACAAAAAATACATTTTTTGTTTAGTTCTGTGAACTCAAAGAGAAGTGACTGACATACACAGCAAAAATTGCTGAGTAAATTTGGTTGCAGATGTCATTTTTGTGCCACTTTTCAAGTCAAAAGTCATATTATATTAAGTGTTTTTGTGGTGTGTTTTATTTTATTTTAGGTTATTGAATAATGAAGGCTCCCTGTTGGCGTATTCTGGATATGGAGACACTGATGCAAGAGTCACTGCAGCTATCGCCAGCAACATCTGGGCAGCTTACGACAAAAACGGACACCAGGCCTTCAATGAGGACAAACTGAAATTCATTTTGATGGATTGTATGGTAGGAATAAAATTGTACAGTTGGATTGTAGTAAATGATTGTGAACGCCAATCTTTAAAATTTGCAAGTTCGACACATATTTGTAAGATATACAAATTCAGCGCCGTAGCTGCTATAGGCCATGCAAAACACGTGGGTGATTATGTTTTTAGAAATTAAACCATATCAGAAATAACACTGACATGATGAGCTACTGCAGTGTTGGTGTTTATTTTTCTACAATAGTTTTTCTTTGTCATCACAGGAGGGAAGGGTGGCCATTACACGTGTTGCAAACTTGTTGCTTTGTATGTATGCCAAGGAGACGGTCGGCTTTGGGATGCTTAAAGCCAAGGTGAGATATGCCTTAGTAATTGAGAGTTCATACACACCACAAGTTTACGTTTAGTTTTTTTTTTTTATGAGCAGTAAATGACAGTGTTTTTTATGTTCACAGGCCGAGGCTTTAGTGCAGTATCTCGAGGAACCACTAACACAAGTGGCAGCGTCGTAGGATGTACTTTTGACGTGTGGATTTGTGTACAAGATCTTGGCCTTTATAAAATAATATCTATGGCTTTATTTATTTGCATACTCAAATTTATTGCTGTATCAAATAATGTGGTTATTAAACCCAAAATAAGTATTTGCATAAACATGAATTAATACATTTGAACTGCTTTTCCCTTTTTTTGTTTTCCTTTTTTTGTTAATGTCTCAGGATTTTTTTTTTTTACAGTCTGTCTTATGGAAACTTGCTTCAGCCACAGAATAAAAACATAAATAAGGTAACTGCAATTTTTGTTTTGTTTTTTAAATCTCACCATCTCAATTCTGACTTTTTTCCATGAAATTGCATGTTTATGTTTCACAATTGAGACTTTACTACTTACAATTGCGAGTTAAGAGCTCACGATTCTAAGAAAGTCAGAATTGTGAGATATAAACCTGCAATTCTGACGAAAAAAGTCAGAATTATGAGATATAAACTCTAAATTGTGAGGAAAAAATGTCAGAATTGCTGGTTTATATCTTGCAATTCTGACATTTTTTTACTCCATTTTTTTTTTTTTCTGAATTTCACCAAATATAAGATCAAAGCTTCAAGTTATAAAGTAAAAAGGCGCAATTACCTTTTTTATTTTTAATTCTGTGGCTAAAACAAGCTTCCATAGTGTTGAATGTCAGCAATATGAAATAAATAATTTTTTTGTTACATTTTGTTGTTTTTTCTTCTTTAAAACTTTTTTTTAAAATTAAGTCTGGAGTAATATTAAGGTCACACTATAGTTTAGGCTCCATTTATCACTATTATGTAGTTTTTCGTCCACTTGAGGTCACCTATTCAAAACAAAAGCGTAGCTTGATGACACCAAGTTTGAGCGGGCAATCTTGGGACGTGTGGTCTTCACCTCACAACCGGTGGAAAAGAATCAGGATGGGATTGAAATCACGTTCATGAATGCGATTATTAACGTTACTGTAGTTTGAAGCAGAGCAGGAGCGAGTGTTGTGGAGCTGAACGATAAATAATGAGAGACGAACGACACACGGCTCGAGAGCAGCGGGACTTTTATTATGACACAGTCGCCGGCGCCGCTTCCGCTTTTCTGGTCATGAGTGTGAGGAAACGCAGCTCTGTTCATCATATCAGACACATTTGAGTGTGTTGAAGATGATGTTATGACGTTACTCTGAGCGTTCGCTCGCGGCTGCTGTGAGACTCTTGTTCACTGCAGTAAGAGAGATCCATATTACAATATCATATTAAATGCTGGATGGCTTGTGTTGATAAATGACAAGCAATTCATTTTAAAACGTATTGAATAATGGAGAAAATTCTGTATTACTGTTACTAAAAATAAAGCTGCATCTGATTATGCTACACTTACTTGACAAAATAGTGTTTTTCTCAGAGACATGGTAAAGCATGGTACTCGCAGAAAATCAAGAAAATTAGATTGAAACAATAAGACTAAACATGTTGAGCTATATTACAATGATTAGTTTTCAGTCTATAAATGTATCAAAACAGATGTTCCCTTGTCTAATAAAACATGTAATATATTAAAGCGTCTTTGGTGTTTCCATGCTTTCTACAAAATAAAACCGGAAACTAAGGTTAACGTGGATATGACGCCATTGACAGGCGACTCACTCACACGTCCCGCATCCTTGGGTTAAAATAGAAATTTTTTCATGATTTCCAAAGAGTTGGAAACATTTTGGACATTGTAAGTTCTCAACTGAACAAAATATATAACACTGGCCCAGTGGTTTTTGGATATTTTACTACAAAAATCTTACATTGCAGCTTTAACTGTGACTTTTGCCTCAATAAACTCCTGATTACAGCTTATTAAGTTAGGTAGTTGTTAAGTTTAGGATTAAGGGATGTAGAATATGGTCATGCAGAATAACGCATTAAAATGTGCTTCATAAGAACTAATAAACAGCCAATATCTTAGTAATATCCATAGTAATAAGCAACTAGTTAATAGTGAGAATTGGACCCTAAACTAAAGTGTCACCAATATTAATTGAAACAAAAACCTGCAGAATCAGGAATTTGTTATATGTATTTAAATCCTCTGAACATTGTATATGTGTCTAAAGATAAAATATCAGTTATAATATTAGTTTCAAGCAATGATGTTTCAATCATGTAATCCAAAATATCTGCCATGGGAGGGGCTCATCCATGGCAAATGTCTTCCTGATGTTGGGAGAGGCCACTTAAAAGAAAATGATTGGTTGTGTATGGCGTGTATGTCATCTTTTCATTGGCCGAGCAGGTGCACTATTGCACCCAGTTTCATATGACTGCACCTGTGCTCGCCCTACCTGTTTGACCTGACTTGAGAACAGCTAAAGTCACGCCCACCTTCCGCAGGTACGGCACATCTGATAGCGGAACTGCCAGGGTAAATAACAGAGCTAGTTCCTTGTGCAAACAAGTGAACTGTCCAACATAAACTGGGATTTCATTTATATTTAGTGCTGTTTTTCTGCTCTTTTAGGTCAACCGCTGTACCATAGCGAGGGGAAACTCATTCTTGATTCTCCTTGGGATTTTGACTCATGCAGCATTAATCTAGATTAGTGAAGGCAGATCTGCTTACAAGAGTGGCGATATGGGGTCTGATGAGGCCTACAACTTTGTTTTCAAAGGTAAGATTGGACTCTTCTGCATAGTTACAGTGGCAATGCATGTTAAACAGTCTTTTGTAACCGTAAACTGTCTTTCAGATGATGTTTGACTGGTTTCATTATCAGGAAGCATCATCCCACTGTTTTTGCAGTACTTGTAGAGAATGTCATTCACTTTGCACGTTGTTATATTATACCTGCAACTGAATTGCTCCTTTAAGGAAAGTTCTGAGGGTTGGTTCGTCACAAAACAAATGCAGTCCTATTGGATGGTTGAATTTGATTTCCATGACAACAAGGGTTTGTTTACACAAGATTATGGAGTTCTGTTACTCAGTATACGAGGGGAAATAGTTGTACCAGCTGAAACTGATCTGCACAAACGACACAAAATGTTAGTTTCATCATGTTTAAATTGAAGCAACAAGAACAGGAAATACTTAGAGGAAACTATTTAAAAGAAGCAAGATCAAGATTATTTAAAGGGCCAGTTTCCTGATGGTTTAATCAGAAATGACATGAAAACTACACTTTTAAATACACTTAAATACTTCTTATCGGCTACTATAATAAACCTTGTGTATTTCTTTTTCAAACACTCCATTATTGCCCCATTTCCTGACATAATATGATAAATTAACTCCAATCCCAGAAATTTCATGATAGTCCTCCATGGGTGGAGTGTTGACTTGACTTCTGACATGTTTGAGTCATTCTTGTTTGCAGCTACAATTACCAGGGTTTTCACATGGTGAAGTGTTATATTGTTTATCCAGTGTGGGTTTGATCTGGCAGGATAATACAAGGATTAGATCTACTTCTGTCTCAAGTTTTAATGAACAACAAGTCTGGACAATTTCCTCATAAAAGATGCCGATGTGTGGTTGCATAAGACGTGTTTTACATCGTAATGTTGCACTTTAAAAGAACAATAATGACCTAGTTGGAGTAAAATGATGGAACACTGTAGACAGGAATGCTTGATTTTCTCACTCTATAAATGGTTGAAATAAACGTATGACATTCGGGAGAAAGTGGTGTTAGCATTCTGACTGGATAGAGATGCATTTATGCATTTGGCAGAAGTTTTTTATCCAAAGCAACTAATCAATTTGTGTGTTCCCTGGGATTGAACCCATAACCTTGCACTCCAAGTCTTTAAAATAGGGCCAAATGTACTGTGTGAATTTGAAGGAATATTTTTAATCACACGTTGCATTGTGTTGTGTTTAGGGTTCAAGGAAACTCAACACTGTCCTTTTCCGTTTGTTTTTCTTTCAGTGTGTTTGTGTGCATTTATCTGCATTTTAGAATAGTTTTATATAGTAATATATTACATTTCCTGGCATTTCAGTACTTAATGCAGTAGAGTAGCTGATAACCTTGAATTCAATCAAAAGAGTCTGCATTAATATAAATGTTTTGAAAATCAAATCAAAATTTAAAGTCAGAATCATTCCTTATTATCAAAAGAAATTCTTAAACTCCTGCTTTCTTAAAGTTCAAGACAACAAACATTACATTGTAGACGATTTCATCATGAGTCAGTAAATGGCTGGTCCTTTAATCCGCAACTAATCATTGATTTTACACAAACAGTGTTGCTAAATACTCCAAGCAGTGTTTGTGTGAAACAATCATGGGGTTTATCACAAATTCTTCGTGAGTGGGTTCAAAGAGTGTGCTAGAGCAAGAGGACACTATATCGCCATGATGTCTTGGTAGAATTTCTGTCACTCTTAGAAGAAAAGGTTCTATATGTGGATTTTCACACTTGAAATATTTAACCCTGGGTCATTTCTTAACCCCGGGTAAACAGAACCCTGGGTTATCTTGCTTCACGTTTCACAGTGCTCACAGTTTACCCGGGGTTAACAATTAATCTAAGGTATTCATAAACTGACGTGTCACATTGTACAACCTAAACCCAGGGTTAACGTTCTAATTTGCATATTTGCGGCGTCAGTGTCATTGATTGGATAAACGCAGCACGCTACCTGTTTTCAAAGCTCTAGCGTTGTTCATCCTCAATCGCAGATTGTACTGTCGAATTTAAATTGAATGGACATTTCGGAGTATAAAGGTAAGAATGAAACGGTTTCTACTTCAATTTGTTTTCCGTCAGCATTTGACATTTTTCCTCTTAAACGCTAAATTTCTGGTTCGCACCAAAAGCGGTTTCATAACCCCGGGGTAAAAGGGTGCTATCTTAACCCCAATTCTAAATTACAAGTGTGAAACGTTACTTTACCTGGGGTTAAAAGAGGTGTTTAGAACGACGGTAGCGCGGATAGAGTGAAAAGCCCATTATAGAACCTTAAAGGGACAGTTCACCCAAAAATGAAAAATAATTTACTCGCCCTCAAGTTGTTCCAAACCTGTATGAATTTCTATCTTCCGCTGAACACAAAACTTCAATTTGTCGCGTTTTCCGTCAGCATTTGACATTTTTCCTCTTAAACGCTAAATTTCTGGTTCGCACCAAAAGCGGTTTCATAACTCCGGGGTAAAAGGGTGCTATCTTAACCCCAATTCTAAATTACGAAACGTTACTTTACCTGGGGTTAAAAGAGGTGTTTAGAACGACGGTAGCGCGGGTAGAGTGAAAAGCCCATTATAGAACCTTAAAGGGACAGTTCACCCAAAAATGAAAAATCATTTACTCGCCCTCAAGTTGTTCCAAACCTGTATGAATTTCTATCTTCCGCTGAACACAAAACTTCAATTTGTCGCGTTTTCCGTCAGCATTTGACATTTTTCCTCTTAAACGCTAAATTTCTGGTTCGCACCAAAAGCGGTTTCATAACTCCGGGGTAAAAGGGTGCTATCTTAACCCCAATTCTAAATTACGAGTGTGAAACGTTACTTTACCTGGGGTTAAAAGAGGTGTTTAGAACGACGGTAGCGCGGGTAGAGTGAAAAGCCCATTATAGAACCTTAAAGGGACAGTTCACCCAAAAATGAAAAATCATTTACTCGCCCTCAAGTTGTTCCAAACCTGTTTGAATTTCTATCTTCCGCTGAACACAAAAGAAGATATTTTGATGAATAAAGGTAGGCTAACTAAACCGTTATTGGGCGCCATTGTAAAACTGTGCTGTGGAAGTCAAATGGGGCCAGTCAACTGTTTGGTTCCCGATGTTCTTCGAAATAACTTATTTTTTTAGGTTTGGAACAACTTTTCCTACAACTATTTTCATTTTTGGGTGAACTGTCCCTTTAAAGGCTTCTGTCAGGCGCTTCATATA